>ML829554.1:56774-114555 GCA_009831015.1 Picea engelmannii | reverse complement strand
TCTTAGGTCAATACAAAATTCACATCCTCTAACTACAAAATCCATACACAACAATAATTGTTTTCCAAGTTCATATTTCTTCATGTTGGCTTGCAATTAATTGTGTTGAAGGGTTAAAAATATCATCTCCAAATGTTTCAAATTATCTTCTCAAATCTTGCTAAAAGTCAAAATATCATTCAAGGAGGCTACAATAAAGGTGTTCGAGAAATGGTCTTAAGATATCATCCATCAATCTTAGAAGTGTTGTCATAGTATTGTGTAATATAAATTGCATAGTGACTCACTCATGCAATCCATGTGTTTTTTTTAAAGTAATATTCCAAATTATTCTTTGTGTATATTGTCATATTAGTATCCTTACTTATAATCCAACTTCATGATAACACATGCTTCCAATATTTGGTTGATTAGTGCCTTGATTATTTGTAGGGGATATATATATATAATCTTTTTCAATCTAAAAGATCTACACATTTTCTCTAACATCCATCTTCCAATAGAAATGTCAGCTACACCTATGGACCTGCACACCTGCTACACTTGTCATCAATGAATTACTTCCTATCTAATTGAATGCCAAGGTCACCATCCCACTCAGGACAAATCGCTATCCTAAGTTGTTTTTAAAAAGAACTTATTGCATCTTGTTGAGAAAGTAGAGACATTGTAGTATGGCATTACCATATTACAATGTCATATGGTAATACCATATTACAATGTAATATGGTAATACCATATTACAATGTAATATGGCATTACCATATTACATATACCATATCTCGTGTATTTTTTTTTTAACTTAAAGGATGCGTCGCAATATCGACGATAGTTCGTCGGAAAGAAATTTTTATTCGTCGCAATTTGCCACAGTTTTGCGTCACACATACAGCATCTGCGTCGTAAGTTTTTGTCTTGGCATATATTTGTGTCGTTATTGCCATGCTTTTGCGTCGCAACTTTCCACAATTTTTTTACATTGCCACGGTTTTTCGTCACAATTTTCCACGCTTTTGCGTCGCACATACAACATTTGCATCGTAAGTTTTTGTCTTGGCATAAATGTTCGTTGTTATTTCCACGCTTTTGCGTCGCAACTTTCCACAAATTTTTTACATTGCCACGGTTTTTCGTCGCAATTTGTCATGCTTTTGTGTCGCACATACAGCATCTACGTCGTAATTTTTTGTCTTGGCATAAATGTTCGTTGCTATTGCCATGCTTTTGCATCGCAACTTTCCACAATTTTTTTTACATTGCCACGGTTTTTCGTCGTAATTGCGACAAAGTTTCGAACCAATTTCGACGATGCATAGGGTTAACCCATATTGATGGTGATGACACATGGAGAGCTAATTTCGTCGTCGTATCCACGAACACCTGGTTCGTGGATATAGTGACGAAAAAAATTCTTTGGTTTCGTGGAAATTGCGATGTATAAGTGTGGCAATAGCAACGAAAAACCGTCACAAATTTGGTCATATGTACTAGTGATCTCAACCAACGCTAGGGGTACTCTTCTTCCCCCTTAGCCACCCAAGCCGCAAAGGGGCCATGCACACACACAACTAGAAATCCTCTAGCTCCAAGCTTTCCTTGCAAGG
This sequence comes from Picea engelmannii, assembly GCA_009831015.1. Lineage (NCBI taxonomy): Eukaryota > Viridiplantae > Streptophyta > Pinopsida > Pinales > Pinaceae > Picea > Picea engelmannii. The sequence continues at coordinate 112,951 of ML829554.1, read as the reverse complement.
TAGAGCCACCACTCTCTCTCAAGATGGGTATCCCAACTCTCACAAGTAAAACCAATCAAAAAAATTGAAGCATAACTTTACTCATAACTCGTGTGATACATTTCTCATCTCAACCATTTGTTTTATAGAATTTCCCCATAACTCATCCCCACATGCACAATTAATTCATTTTTTATTTAAATAATTTAGAATTATTTCCCCCTTACACTTGTCACCCTTTCCCCAATTTGCACAAGTAAATCCAATTTTATTTTAATAAAATTTAATTTCCCTCACCCTTCCTTAAAGCCCTCCTTAAATCACTCCTAGTTGTCTCTTTATTCCTCTTATTTCCAATTAATGATTGATGCCTTACTAAATCTGAGTTGAGTTAAAATAGGAATCTTCTCCTAGTTAGACTAGTGTTAACTAGACTCTAGATTCCTTTCTATGAGTACCCATTCTTTTAGCGTTATTCCATTCTTAACTTAAATTCCAATTTGGTAATTTCTTACACATATGTGTATTAAATCAATCTTTAGGTTTATTTTATTTTCCTTGATTTCTTAAATTGATTTACTTCATCCTCTCATTATTTAATTTATAAATTTATTTTTTAGTCTTCTTACTAACTTAGACTTAGGCTTAATTAAATTTCGTTTGCAAAGGCTTAGACTCTTATAGGGATTATAATTAATAAATTCAATCCTTGATTAATTAATTAATTGATTGATCATGCAGTGCTCAAGATTTTACAAGGTTAATTATTCACTCGGGGTTTTCTAGGCCACCTAGATTCATTGACTCAAATTTTATTTACGCAACATGCCCTTGAAGATGCACTCTGTGCTCCAAGGGTGTCACTCGCCTTTGACTAGTTTTGGTAGTTGTCCAACCCCGAGAATCAGCACTCCATTCGAACAACCTTGTGAGAGTCTAAGGGCTTCTAAGGAATAAGGACCATGGCTTAGTGCGTGCCCCTTAGAAATCTTCATGAGTGATTGTCTCAGTCTGCCCTCACAACATCGTGAACCTCTCGAACTAGGTAATTGTTAACCTAAAATCTGAGCCATGGCGGGAGTTATAGTAGGTTGTGACAAGGACGTTGCCACACCTCTCCCTCAATATTTGGTCTATGTGCATGGCCCCTTTACTCCTTATGTGAGTCAAATTAAAAAGAAATCGCTAGCCTTCTTTCATCAAAAAAACATTGTCAATGATCCATATACAACATCATAATATATAATCAATCATATGTCCCATATGCATAAATGAAATACTCAAACCAATACAATCCACTCATTGACTCAATTCGGAGTCCAAGGAGGTCCATTAACACCATCATCATCCACAATCTGTCAAGTGTCTTGCACACTCAGGGAAAACTCATCAATAGAATCTGTCAATACACATATATCAAATAACATCAAATCATAATCATCAACATCATCATAAAGATCCACAAGCGAAATATACAATCATGTACTATAACCGGATCACTTGCACGCAAGTGTCCTCAAAGAATAAGTCGATAACATGTGCTCGAAAGAGAGAGATGTTACATATGCCCCCTCTTGTTTTAAAATTCGTCTCGAAGTTGTACAATATATAAAATGCATTAAGTAAAGCATTTGACAAGATCTATATGTCTAAACTATCAAATAAATATGGAAAATGTTGGTGCATATCATATGTGTCCTCCTAGGTAGCCGAGTGTGTACTATAATTGTCCCACTGGACCTTGACTTGATCGATTGTTTGACATCATAGCTGTCAAATGCGATGGTCCATAATGCAGATTGGATCCACCGTGAGTGCACCCTCATTCGACGCTTGCAAAGAACTCATGTCAATCACATGTGTAGGATCATTAACATAATGTCTCAAAACAAATACATGAAAAGCATTGTGCATACACCTCAAAGAATCAGGCAAGGCTGGTCGATAGGCCATTGGTCCCTTCCTTTCCACAAATTTGAAAGGTCCCACAAACCTAAGAGATATTTTAGCACCCTTTCCAAACTTGATCGAATTTTTGTGCGGTTTCACCCGCAAGAAAACTCGATCACCAACTTCATAGTTACAATCAATGTGATGCACATTGGCATAACTCTTATGTCGATCTTGCGTTTATTTAATCCTTTATCTTATAGTTTTCATTTTTTCTTCCATTTCTTGGATCGCTTCTGGTCCTACCAAGACCCTATCCTCAAGTCGATCCCATCTCAATGGAATCTGACACAATCGCCTGTAGATAAACTCAAAAGGTGTCGTCTTAATGGTACTTTGATAGCTATTATTGTACGAAAACTCTACCAGTGGAAAGAATTTTTTCCAATACTTCGGTTGGTCCATCACATACATACGCAACATATCTTCCAAAATTTGGTTTTTTCTTTCTTCATGCCTGTCTATCTCAGGGTGATACGATGTACCAAAGTTTAGTTGTGTTCCCAAAGCCTCTTGGAAACTAGTCCAAAAGCATCCCATAAACATCGATCCTCGATCGGATATGATCCTTCTCGATACACCATGTAACCTTACAGTCTCGCTAATAAAAACTCTAGCTATGTCTAACGCCTAATACATCATATGCACAGGAATAAAATGTGCACTCTTTGTCCGAGTGTCAGCTACCACGAAAATCGAGTCATGCCTCCTTGTCGTGAGTGGCAATCCAACAATAAATTCCACCGAAATGACCTCCCATTTCGATTATGGAATAGTGTGTGGTTGTAGTAATCCTGTCGGATGTCTATGTTCATCTTTCACTTGCTAACATTCTAGACATCTCACCACATAGATAACTATGTCTGCCTTCATTCCTTTCCAGAAGAATAAGAACTTAAGATCTGCCCTCATCTTCATGACTCTTGGATGGGCCATGTACACTGCTCTATGAGCTTCACTTAAGATCAAACTTCTTAATTTTTCATTAGGCGATACATAAATCCGGTCATTATACATCATCAATCTGGCGTTGTCCATTGTATATCCTTCAATCTTTGGTACCAACATGGTGTCTTGTCTGATATTTTCCTTAACCTCTTTATACCAGTCATCGTCGCAATGTATAGTTAGCATATTTTCTCGAAGATTCGTCTGAAGAGGTATCACTGAAAATATGTGTGGTTTCTGACTCAACGCATCTGCCACACTGTTCATTGTTCCTTTTATGTAAGAAATCTCAAAATCGTATTCGCTAAGCAATTTTGACCAATGCCTTTGTCGTGCGTTCAATTCACTCTACGTAAATATGTGTTGCAATCCATAGTCATCTGTTTTTAGTTCAAATTTACGTCCAATCAAATAGTGTCCCCACACTCTCAAGGCATACATACTGGCCAATAACTCCAAATCATGTGTTGCGTAGTTCTCCTCATGCTTTCTTAATTTCCTTGAGATGTAAGCGATCGTTCGACTGTCTTGCATGAAGACTCTGCATAAGCCTTCATTGGATGCGTCTATGCATACCAAGAATTATTGGTCCATGTCGAGGACTTTTAGTATTAGTGTTGTCGTCAACAGCTCCTTGAGCCTTTGAAATGCTTCCGCGCACTTCTCGATCCATACAAACTTCTTGTTTTTCTTCTGCAATTTCATGATCAAATTTACTATCTTCAAAAAACCTTCGACGAACCGTCCGTAATATCCTGCTAAACCCATAAATATGCTTAATTATGGTACATTTGTCGACGTAGGCCATTCCTTGATATCCTCTAACTTCGTTGGATCTACAGTGATTCCTTCGCCGAAGATAACATGCCCTAAGTAATGAATCCTTGATTGGTAAAAAGAGCATTTCAACAGTTTCCCGTATAATTTGTTTTCTCGTAAACATTATAGTACTAAGCGCAAATGTTCGTCATGTTCTTATGTCGTCCGATAATATATCAATATCTCATCAATGAATACTTGAAAAAACTTGTCCAAGTATTTTCGAAACACCCCATTTATCAAGCTCATGAATACCCTCGGGGCGTTTGTCAGTCCAAATGGTAAAACGGTAAAACTCGTAGTGTTCGAACCTCGTCTTGAATGTGGTCTTAGGAATATATTCCTCTTTAATTCATAACTAGTGATAACCTGATCTCAAGTCGATCTTTGAAAACACTGTCGCGCCCTTCATTTGATCAAAAAAATCGTCTATTCTTGGAAATGGATATTATTTCTTGATCGTTGCTTTGTTCAATTGACGGTAGTAAATACAGAGTCTCCACGACCCATCCTTATTTCTTATGAAGATAACAGGCACGCCCCAAGATGACATGTTGGGGTGTATAAGTCCTAGTTCCAACAACTCCTTCAGTTGCATTTTCAACTCCTGTAACTCAGGCGTTGACATCCGACAAGGTGTTCTTACTATTGATTCAGTTCCAGGTTTCAAGTCGATGGAAAACTCCAACTCTCTTTCAGGCGGCAAGCCTGGTAGCTCTTCTAGGAACACATCATCAAACTCTCGTACTATCGAAAGGTTTTCTAATCCTTTCGCCTCGCCTTTTTCTTTTAGCGCTAAGATTACATATAGCTTGCATCATTTCCACATGCTCTTTTGTAGTTGTAGGGAATAAAGGAACCTCAGGGACACTCCATGGTTTCTTCCTACAATCACTCTTCTATGTCCCTCATCATCGATCAAACTCAACTGTTTTGTCTTACAATTGAGTATCGCATCATGCAATTCAAACCGGTCCATACCGATCATGATGTCATAAGATCCTAAGATCGTGACATATAGGTCAAATATCGTTACAAAATCTCCCAAGTTAATGCGAAAACCCATAACTCTTCCCCCAACCTTTTGTTTGGCACCCGAAGCCATTTCAACATATCTAAACTCGTCATGTTCGACTTCCTTTACCTTAATTCTCTTTAGCGTTGCACTAGAAATAAAGCTCTTTGTAGCATCTAGATTTATCAAAATACTAAAAGTTTGGTCGACGATGGTACCAAACGTCTCAAGCACAATGCACTGGTGCTCGGATTTGCGGTTATTCATTGTTGCATGAATCCTATGGGCCTTGCCCAAATCCCTAATTGTAGTGTGTTTGGATGACCCGATTGCTCTGGCCCTCTCAATCAAGCAGTCTCACTGGTAATGTGGCTCTCCACATGTCCAACATCCGGTCTTCGGTCCAGTACTCCTAGTCCCCTTAGTAGAAGTTGTTGGCCTACCAGCCTGAGATCCCTGTCTATTATGTTGAACATGCCTAAATTGTTGTTGTTGCGAGTGATGTTGTTGTTGATGTTGTGGTCCTCTGTAGGGAGCCCTCTTCTAAGGATCCAGTCGTCATGGTGTGGTGAACATGAATCCTCTCGACGTATCTTCATACCCTGATGTAATTATAGCTGGTGTCTGATGTCGTTGTGCACCTGTCATCCTCTGTCCACTCGGTCTTGCAGGAGTCCTTCCCTGATCCTTGTTGGTTAGTTCTTCCTCTACTATGAGGACCTTTTGGACTGCATCGTGCAACGTCTATGGCTAGGATCCTCACCTTCGCATGGATGTTGAAGTTAAGGCCAAACACAAACTTTTCTACCTTCAACCTCTCTGTATTCAGATGTGGATCATACCTAAGCAGCTCCATAAATTGGGCCTCATATTCATGCACCGTACGACCACCCTTTCATAAGGCGTTGATCTCATTGAGATGGCGCTCAATGAATTCCTCTGACAAATACCTCTCCTGGAACCATTCCTCGATCATTTCCCATGAAACGTCTTCGACGACCATGTTCAGTTGAGGTAGGAGCATCTTCCACCATAGAAGAGCACTCCCCTTCAACTGAAAGACCACCATGTGGACTTTCATGTTGGAGGTGTAGTCGCGAAGTGCGAAGCACATCGCCATGTTCTCCAGCCAAGCCTCGACGGATGAGTTGTCCGTGGCACCCATGAACTCGAGAACATTAACCTTCTCAAGTTCTTTGTGAATCCTACCACTATTAGCTGGAGTGCGATGTCGACCCTCAGGGGGTACAGGCGTCCTGGACTTATCTCTATCTAGTAGATTAATCAAGGCCTCTCACATCCTCTGAAAGGGCCTCATCAAACTAACCACATCCCCCACAACAATCTGCTCATGTCCAATGACGTTTTCTTCTCCTTGGGGATTAGACCCCTCTGGCGTGGATGCTACTGGAGGCGTCGCACTTCCTCCCCTAGCACCACATTGTATACCTCCACATCGTCCTCTAACCATGATTACCTGCATGGAAAAAAATCAATTTTAGTTAGCGATAGGTTATTAATCAAATGATTAATACAAGGGAAGACGTAATGATCCCAAGTCGCGGGGTTGAACCCGCTCTGACACCATATGTAACGGCCCCTCCTTTATGACTACGAATAGTGAAGTACAATAGCTGATTAAAAAAAAAATCATTAGGAAATTAACGTAACACATAAATCATAGAAACGCATAATCAACATGACATCATAATTAAAAGCATTACAAGTGACACATCATTGAAATAAATAATGAGACAAGGCCATGCATTAAAAATAATAACAGTGACACATGTTCAACGCATAAACATAAATAGCGACGCAGTTCAACAAATCAAAATCCACTGAAGCAAAATATAAGTAATGATCAACCAAACATTGAATATTAAAATAACTACCCGCCCAACCTATCATGCATGGTTAGGACCTCCAAGAAACATAATCAACGCTCAAACCTAGGATTCATCCGATTGATTTTGACCACTTAAAGTATCAGGGATGGTGATTGTTCTAAGGAACAAGGAGGTGTCTAAATCCTACTAATCCAATCAAGTCAACAATCAACTAGATCAATCAATCAATCTTAATCATCAATTAATCATGGCGCAAGAGTAATCACCAACTTTATTTTCATGGTGCGCAAGAAATCTAATTACATAACTCATCATATGGTGCATGAGAAACCTAGTTACTGAGGCAGCACATCAAATTTATTTTTAGGCGCGAAAGTAAACTAATTACTTAATCATCGTCCTAGAAATGCGGAAGTGTAAATTCGAGTAAGAGAATATCACATAAGATTAATGAGAACTACTTGGCATAAGTAAAATCTTAATTGCAACTAGAGATCTAATAAAAAATGGTACAAGCAAATCATAACAAGCGTTATGTAAGGGTTTTGAGTTTCGAGTTACTTACATATCCAGTTAAAGCACTATAAAAAGGTCAATCATGTGCAAGCCATATAGAACCTTCTTAGGTTAATTTATATACTCATGTATAAGGAACTAAATCAATTATTCTTGGATAACATAGATCTAATACTTATACAAGGAAATAATTGTTCACACTATTAGTACCCCAAAGGAGTGATCAACAATGTAACTCTAATATAACAATAGACTTGGGGCTTAATATATATTGAACCAACATAACTAATGTAATAGCATGAGAGGGTATTATGCTGCCTTCTAATTTCCTCAAAATCCTACTCCCTTACCCACCCAAGTAAAATTTAGTAGGCTGATGGAAAACAATAATCTAAAGTTGGAGGATTAAAAGTTACCCTAGGAGTACACTAGAATAAAAATTACACAACTCATCCTTTAAATGGAACTATTCTTACCCAAATTATCAATAGTAAATTTGGTTATCCCTTGTGATTATTATTCAATTAAATATGAAATACCTACATGTTATAGACATGAGAAAGGAAGTTCACCATTTTCCATCCATCATGTTCAAGAAACGAAGTGATTTTAGTGTTGATCCCTGGTATTGGCCCTAGTTCTGATGTTACTTTCCCTCCAAGATCTTGTGTAACTACCTAAATAACCTATACAGTGTTGTGTGTATCATCTACACTAACCGAAACCTACAAATACTTTGAAAATGTCATATTATGGAAATCAAAAGGAAAAGATGGCAGACCGATGTTTATGCAATTAACTCTTACCAGAGCATATGCATTTCCTCTAATCTATTAAATTTCCTCAATAATTATTGTCTCTTCCTCATTGGCATATACAATATCCAAGTGATAGAAACACACTTTGACAATTTATCCAAGTATTAATAACAAATTCAATAGATTTCTTGAATAGTATTGAGAAATGTTGTGTGTTCATTCATCAATACTACATAAAAATTGAACAAAAAAGCTATGCAACTCAAAACTTACGTTACCTTATGAGAAGGGTTATCTTATTCTCTAGAAACTGCATCCCAAATGCTTGTTCAAAGGAAATACTTGTAGCAGTAATGGTGCTCTTATTTAATGCATTGGATGTTGAAAAAGAAGAATCCGTTCAGTTTTCCTTAGTGGCACCTCTGATGTAGAGAGCTTGTCAAAATCTTAACCTGAATCTGAACAAAAAAAATTCACCTCTTTGATAGTGTTTGCCTCGACAAATCCCCAATGCCTCCAAGGGTTTCAATATTTTGGATTGCTTTCAGTTGTAATCTACAAGCAGGCGGCCAAGAAAGGATATGTAATAGGTCAAAAGGCCTGAGATAGGTAGGGTATGGACAGATGCAAGTGAATTTGGGCTGGTGGACAGAAGGCGCATAAGAAAACCCTTCATATGAGTCGCGAGTAGGTGGATGGGCCCTTGTTGAATGAAGAGGAGAGAGAGAGAAAAGATCCGTTGATGGGTACTTGGTGAAGAGATTAAATTCGATGAAGATATTTCATCATGCGAGATTTGGTTTTGGGTGTTCAATATTGATATTAGCACCCTAATCACTGGATGTTCGACCCCTAAATCTGTTAAAAAAACTCAAAAATCCTTAGATCATTAAAAAAACACCAGGATATTTTTTTCGCATCTACTCCGAAATTGAAGTTGCAGTGCATGTCGATCGATTCAATCCAGGTTATTCGGTGAAGAGATGTATAGGTGAGAGCCCATGGTAGAATACGGGATGAACATAGTCTGCAAATAAGGAAGTGAGATTGCAGTGATTAAAAGCGTTATGCGAGAAGGTAACTCGGAAGGTAGATGACAGTGGAAGTCCATGAAAATTCTACACTTCAACATCTAAGGGACAGCAGTTAGGCAAGGTTAAGCTTCCCAATTTCGAACTAAAACGCAGCCGTCACAGGCGAGTTTATCAATCGACCAATTAGCTACCAAATTTCTAAGAGTGGAAATACCAACGAATGATAAAGAGACTAAACCTCATTCCAGGATGTAAACAATAAAATTTCGAGACGTCTAACTGCATCGCAAAGGTTACCTTCAGAGCACTTCAGTGCAAGTTTCAATAAGGGCTCTTCCAAGAACGTGTGACATTGTTACAAAATTTAAATTCTTCTATACGAAATTAGACAATCAAATATACAGTTCTCTCATTGTTATAAGACAGTAAAATCAAATTTCATTTCTAAAATACTCAACCATCAAGAATCATGATAATTCGATAGAAAATTTTCAATCATGGTTTAATGAGAAATTACAAGAACTCTATATGGCGAATAAAATCTTTACACAATTGTAAATACAATCTCAATCAAGAATATTGTAACCCAAGATGATGTGGGCGAGATTCTCTTATGCTAAGGTGCTCCGTCTGACCTTCCGCTTGCCAATCGTTGAGACTGTTGATATTATGGTAGTTGCGGGAGGTATTAACCTCCACATGTAACCTTAGAATAGAATATTCTAAAAAACAAGAAGAAACCCTAAATCTTTGGACATAACCTTAGAAGAAAAGTCAGCTAAAGAAAATAATTAATATTGAGTCTTTAGCCTCCAGAAAGAGAAGTTGACCCAGACAGTTAAGAAAGAGCAGTATAAATACAGGATGTCAGAGCTCATTTGTACACACACAGCTCGCAACTGCAGAAATTCAGTAAGTGCACAAGTTTGGAGAGTAGTTGCAGTTGTAGCTACTGCAACTAGTATTTTTGGTTTTAGGATTGGACTTTCTCTTGGTTATGGTTTGGAATTTCTACTTGGTATGCTAGATCTGGAGATTGGTACGCTACCTTGATTGGCTTTTGGACCTAGGGTTTGCTTCCAAAATTATTCTCTCTGTCAAGGTTAAGGTGCTCGAGGGTGGCTTCAGCCTATGGTTGGGTGAAAATATTTCTATATTGTCTATGGTTAAACGATCACAGCTATTATTTCTAACAGATTATGGGCCCACACTATCTTCGGACAATCTAACCACTGGAAGATAGATTGGGAGGATTTTTCTCAGTTACATTTGTAGTTGCAATCAAAGTTTTTGTTGCAGCAACGAAACCCTAACCCTCTTATTGAGGCACCTTAAGTGAAGAGATTGACCTAATTTATGGATAACCTAGTTCTCCCTAGCCTAGCGCACCTCCTGGTACTCTCAACAAGCTAAGACGTCGAGTTTGAGTTTTTGGTCAAAGTCAAAGGTTGACCAAGTCAAAGTAGTCATGACTTACTTTATGAAGTCAGAAAACAAGTTAGAAGGGGATTCTAACTTCAAAGCATGGAAGGCAAGAATTGACCTCATCCATGCAAAAAATAAAGTGTTGGATATCGTGAAAGGAAAGATCGTGGAACCATAGTTTGAAGAAGGAAAAGAGAAGGAACCTCAGAACATTGCAGTTATGGAGAATTTCAAGGGCAATGACACCAATTCCATGAGTATCATAGTGGACTCTATAAAATACCACTTGATACCATACATCTCTCATCTTGACTCATCTAAGAAGATGTACGATGCCATAACTAATCTCTTCTCAATCAGAAACATTGGACAAGTAATGAGTCTGAAGAATGAGCTTTGTGACATGAAAAATGAATGATGATGAAAGCATTTTGTGAGAATCTCTCAGTTAAGAGATCAAATACGAGCTATTGAAGAAATAATTTCAAGGAACTAGTAAATATAGTACTCAACAGCCTTCTCAAGACATGGGATGCATTTTCCACAAGCATGAACACAAGAAAGGAGTATCTCATATTTGAAGTACTTTGGACTTGTTGTGCACAAGAAGAATCAAGGATTAGCACAAAAGAGAAATCCCAAAAGAAATACGATGATCAAGCCTTCACAGCAAAATTCAGGAATTTCAGGAATAAGAGGAAGTTTGTCTTAAGGAAGGAAACAGACGAAGAATCAATTGTCGAAGAAAGGGAACCCTAAAAGAAGGCCAAGCAGGATAAAACAAACCTCTTATTCTAAGTCAAGGTGACAATATTCTTCAAAAGTTCTTGTACATACCATGTTTACATAGTTTTTGTACATATCTTGCATATCTACTTCTTAGAAGATAAGATGTTCAAGTGAAACAATACCTATGGAAGAATAACAAGATAAGGATTGTTATCACAATGACTACTAGTCAAGCAAAACACATGAAAATATGAAGTGCGTTGACAACCTTTGGTAACAATTCATGTGGAATCTATTATATAAGTAACAACTGCCAGATAATCTGAAATCAAAATCAAATTTGAAAGAGACTCAGAAGAAGTCAAAACAAAAAGAAGTCAGCAATCAAGAGGAAATTAGAAAAAGACTTGTGACAACTTGCAGAAGGCAATAAGGATGCAGATGAAAGCTTGGACTCTCTTATATGGAGGGAGTTGATTACAGAATTCCAAAAGAAAAACATCCATTCATGCATGAAGCAAGGATTAATAAGGAGATAATCCTATATGATATGATCCATTGAGGATTATGAAGTATCTGTCCATGTACCAATTGAAAGTAGCAGCCATGATAAACAACACGTGTTTAGTTTGACTCTAGAAGAAGTCTTCTTCGAAAAGAAGCCCTAAAGTATCCTTGGTTGTCCATATACATCCATAATTCTATGATGAAAGGAAGAAGTTGGAATCTTCGGGGCATATAGAAAATGTTGAAATAATGTAAATGCAAAGTGTATTCTAATTATTATTGTTGTATTATTCATTAGATCAATCCCCTATTGCGGATTAATCATGTCGGCTATTGTAAAAGACCAAATCCCCTTTTGTGGATTGGTCAAAACACAATTGTAATAGGCAGAATAAGAAGTCGACCCCAGAATATAATAAAGAGGCCCCAAAATATATTAAAGGTGGTTATAACCACCCAGATTGAGAAGTCGGCCCCAGAATATATTAAAGGTGGTTATAACCACCCAGATTGAGAAGTCGGCCCTGCTAGTGAAAAGACACCTCCACACATGCCAGAGTTTTATAAATAAGGAGGCTAGCGCCTCACTTAGATACACACTCACTTGTTCATTTGAGGAGCAAGTTTCGGAGCTGCAGTTGGAGAAGAGAGAGAGAGAGAGAGAGGCGCATTCTTGGGAGAGGAATTTTTGTATTTGTTTGAGTTATCTCTTGGCATTGTATTGGCTATCTATAATAAGGAAGTTTTGTTGGGTTTTCTCCCCCGTGAGGGTTTCCCAGGGTAAACGATGTGTCTCTTGTGATTGTGTATTTCTCAGTGATCCTACCTTATGCTATTGTTATCTAGTGAAATGAAAAGAACTCTAATAATAGTTTAAATCTTAACATGATTTCAGAGCTAAGCTGAAGAGAGCATCTTTCACAAGAGAAAGTGAAAAACGTCACTGTTGTTGTATATGTAAATTAGGGCTTTTTATTGAAGAAGTATTTCAGCCCCAAAACCATCTAGAAAAGTGTGCCCTTCCTCAAGGATCACTTTGGCATCCTCAACGCAACTTTTCAGTGGCTAAATCTCCCGGAAAGTGAAACCCTAGTTTTCACAAAGTACCAGAAAACCAGAGTACCAGAAGTACCAGAGTACCAAAAGTAACAGAAGCACCAGCCCAGAAATCCGTTGGTCAAGTTTGAGGGGGTAAAAGTTGGATTTTCATAAATCTGACTGCACCAACTTACTCGCCTTAGCTCAACGCATCTATCCCTCGATCAGAATTTCAAAATTTGAAGTTTGAAAAATTAGGGTTTCCTCATAAAACCCTAAGTCGCAGTTGCAGTTGCAGTCTCAGAACCAGTTGCAGTATCAATTGCAATTGCAGTATCAGTTGTAGTTGCAACCGTAGTACCAGTTCCAGTAACCCTTGAAGTTCTTAAGAGTTGGTGATCATTACTGTGGCTACCAGATGGTGCCTCTACCTGCAAGTGTCGTCAGAGGTATGTACTCACACATGTTTAAACGGTTAAGATTTAAAGGGTATCTGTAAGAGAAGGGATCTTTTGCCATAGATCCAGAAGGATCTCAAGATCCAACACATTCAGAGGAATGATACAACCCAGGTGTGATTATTCTGATATGCATCTATTCGTTATGACATTATTTGATCGGTGTTGCATGTTGTAGCTATGAACGTCATTCTAACCTTTCATCAAACTCTGAGTCAAGGTATTAGATGGATTAAAAGTTGAGATCATAGAGCTTATCCTCTAACCCAACCTTCTGTCAAGATAGCGTATTGTCTCAGTACAGAAGACAGGTTAAAGAAAGCACTCGTCATCTTGAGTGAAGGAGACTTGGAAGAAAAGCAAGCACTCATTCTTGAGGACAAGACTCCAGGTCCCGGGAGAAACCTCGTGTGCTAGTTCCAAGTTGCCATGAAGGAATGTTCGATCACAACACTATAAGAGTGTTGACCTCATTTCGAAGTGTATCTCTTACTTTTGATTGTTGCTTCAGACAAGCCATGAGTGATAGCTCTAAAGGAGCTACTGTGTTGATTATTCGTGCTATTGCTTTATCTACTATTATCAAAAGGATAGTATTCTTGCTTCTTGTTTTGTTGACCTCGTTCCAGGTCACAGGTAATAACCCTGAGGAAGCTATAGTGAAGGTTGTTGAAGGAAACATATCATATAAGACATGAAGCAGACTATGTACATGACCATATACACTCATGTACCAAAGAAGATGAAGAAGAAACTATCTCTTGAGATTCAGAATATCTCATATGAAGATCGACTGAAAGGAGCAGAAGGCTCCAAAGTTGACCGAACATTAGAAAGGGAAGCAGATCTTGTTTGAAGCCTGACTTTGTCTTCCATATTTAGACTTGGTATGCAACACCAAGTATACCCTGTAAGAGATGATGAAGTCCTTGTAGACTCAGAATAAATCGAGAGTAAACCTGATCTCAGAAAGGATCATATGAAGAGACAACTTCCAGGACTGGAAGACAGATGTCGTGAGATGGCTAGATCGTAACTTCAGAAGATTCCTAGGAGATATGAAATCTCCAGAATGATTTGCTTGTTTCAATGACAAAGAAGGAAGCCATTCAAAAATACTAGGATATGGATTCTTACGTGAGACTAGAAGAGAGGTCATTATTGACTTCCAATATTGATCTATACAGATCAAACGTGTTGTAGATGTACAAAGCCTAATGTATGTCCAGAGGATTCTCCCAGCAAAGGAGAGAAGACTATGACAAGATACTTATGAAGACAACCAGAACAATCATGATTCATATATAGTATGAGACGCAGGGGGAGCAATCCCCATATTTAAAAATTGAATGGAAGTTGATGCAGTACATCATTTGGGTCATGGAGACATGACTATGATAGCATTACCCCCATGAAAGAAGAAGAGTTATCCTCAGTATCAATTATTGAGCCACTCTCAGTTTCAAATAAAATGGTTGTCGTGATAAAATAAGAGAAGTTACTCTCATATTTTAGCAGCCACTGTGAGAATGAAGCAGCCATTCTCAGCCTCAGAGAAGCTGCAGGTGCAGAATCCCAGATTCTAGAAGGAATAGTTGCAGAGAGAGTAGAGGACATACTCCCAGACAGTGAGACAGATAGTGCCTTGCAGAAAGCACATAGAGCTAGCACATGATTGTGCAGATTGAGTTGCAGTTGATCAAGTGTACTAGATTGGTACAATGTAATGAGAAAAATTGATTTGAAGATTGAAGATAGAAAGACTCATGTTTGTCAATTGAAGAAGGATATGTACATGTTGAAGCAAGCTCCTAGAGCTTGATATGGCAGAATTGACAGTTTCCTGACAAGCTTGGGCTTTACCAAGAGTAAAGTAGATTCTAACCTCTACTTCAAGGTTATGAATGATGAGCCGGTGATATTGCTACTGTATGTGGATGACTTATTCTTAACTAGAGAAGAAAAGCTCATCACCAAAAGTAAAAAGAAGTTCGCTGCAAAATTTGAGATGAAATACCTTGGCCTAATGCATTATTTCTTAGGTCTTGAGGTATGACAGAGCCCAGAGAGAATCTTCCTTAACCAAAGGAAGTATGCAGTCGAGATTTGACATATTGGAGTGCAAGTCCATGAATACACCCATGGAAACGAAGCTGAAGCGACTGGTCGACACTTCGTCAGAATTGATTGATGCCACACTATATAGACAAAATCATTGGATCGTTGATGTACCTGACGAACACCAGAATAGATATTTGTTTCATCGTTGACACCTTGAGTCAGTTTCTGGTAGAACCCAAACATGTTCACCTAGTTGCTACAAAACATGTGATGAGGTACCTTAAGGGTACATTAGATTGTGGTCTCAGCTATGATGGAGATCATGATTTCACACTGAGTGGGTACATTGATTCAGATTGGGCTGGAAGTGTCTTTGACACCAAGAGCACCTCATGATGTTGTTTCAGTTTGGGATCAGCCATGATCTCATGGTAGAGTAGGAAGCAACCCAGCATTGCTCTCAGTACAGCGGAAGCAGAATACATTGTTGTATGTTCTTCTAGCTACGAAGCTATATCGATTCGTAAGTTATTGACTGGTCTATTCGACCTAGAGATGGAAGCAACCACGATCCTATGTGACAACCAGAGCTGCATAAAGATGACAGAGAATCATGTATTTCATGACAAGTCGGAGCACATAGAGATCTGATATCATTACATCTGTGACATAGTGCAGAGAGGATCCATAAATCTCCAATATGTTAACACGAATGAACAGGTTGTCGATGTGTTGACCAAGCCTCTATCTCATGTAAATTTTGAGCATTTTTGAGAAAATCTTGCTATTGTCTAAAAGGACCTCCCTCGAAAGGGGAAGTAGTGTTGAGATATGCCAGGCTAGTACTGTGCTTCCAGCTTAATTGTTGTGACGTAAAGCCAGTCTAGATTGTTGTGTTGAGATATGCCTAGTACTGTGCTTCCAACTTAATTGTTGTGACGTAAAGCCAGTCTAGATTTATGTGTTAAGATATGCCTAGTACTGTGCTTCCAAGTTAATTGTTGTGACATAAATCCAGTCTAGTACCGTGCTTCCAGCTTAATTGTTGTGACGTAAAGCCAGTCTAGATTATTGTGTTGAGATATGCCTAGTACTGTGCTTCCAGCTTAATTGTTGTGACGTAAATCCAGTCTAGATTTATGTGTTGAGATGTGCCTAGTACTGTGATTCCACCTTAATTGTTGTAACGTAAAACCAATCTAGTATCGTGCTTCCAGCTTAATTGTTGTGACGTAAATCCAGTCTATATTATTGTGTTGATATATGCCTAGTATTGTACTTCCGGCTTAATTGTTGTGACGTAAAGCCAGTCTAGTACCGTGCTTCCAGCTTAATTGTTGTGACGTAAAGCCAGCCTAGCATTGTGCTTCCGACTTAATTATTGTGACGTAAAGCCAGTCTAGTATTGTGATTCCAACTTAATTGTTGTGATGATGTGCCAGCTTAATTGTTGTGAAGATGTGCCAGCCTCGTGTTGTGATGATGTGTTGCTAGCCTCATCCTGTGTTGCCAGCCTCGTGTTGTGATGATGTGTTGTCAGCCTTTGTGTTGTGATATTATTGCTTTTGATGTTGTATCATCCTTGTGATGTTATTGATGATGATGATGTATTAGTGTTATATTAATCCATGTCGATGCAGTTGATGATGATGATGCCACTTCAGCCTCTTGCTGAAGATGATGATGATGATGCCACTTCAGCTCCTGAGTCCTTGTTGAAGATGGTGATGATGATATTATTTCATCCTTAATGTTGAAGATGATGATGATGTTACCTTAGCCTCATACCGATGAAGGTGACGATGCTACTCCAACTCCATGTTGTGTTGATGATGCTCCAGCCTCTGTGATGTGTTGATGATGAGAAAAACTTATGATGATTTATAGATATGCGAGTCAGTGTTCCAAGATGATATTGATGATGTTGTCCTCTCACCCACCTGATGTTGTTGATGATGTTGTCCTCTCTCTCGCCTGATGTTGTTGTATAATACCCTTCTTGTTAAGGGGGAGTGTTGAAATAATGTAACTGCAAAGTGTATTCGAATTATTATTGTTGTATTATTCATTGGATCAATCCCCTATTGCGGATTGATCATGTCGGCTATTGTAAAAGACCAAATTCCCTTTTGTGGATTGGTCAAAAAAAATTGTAATAAGAAGAATAAGAAGTCGGCCCCAAAATATATTAAGGGTGGTTATAACCACCCAGATTGAGAAGTCGGCCCTGCCAGTGAAAAGACACCTCCACATGTGCCAAAGTTTTATAAATAAGGAGGCTAGCGCCTCACTTAGATACACACTCACTTGTTCATTTGAGGAGCAAGTTTTGGAGCTACAGTTGGAGAAGAGAGAGAGAGAGAGAGAGAGAGAGGCACATTCTTGGGAGAGGACTTTATGTATTTGTTTGAGTTATCTCTTGGCATTGTATTGGTTATCTATAATAAGGAATTTTTTTTGGGTTTTCTCCCCATATGAGGGTTTCCTAGGATAAATGATGTGTCTGTTGTGATCGTGTATTTCTCAGTGATCCTATCTTATGTTATTGTTATCTAGTGAAATGTAAATAACTCTAATAATAGCTTAAATCTTAACATGGTTTCAGAGTTAAGCTGAAGAGAGCATCTTTCACAAGAGAAAGTGAAAAACGTCACTGTTGTCGTACATGCAACTTAGGGCTTTTTATTGAAGAAGTATTCCAGCCCCAAAACCATCTAGAAAAGTGTGTCCTTCCTCAAGGATCACTTTGGCATCCTCAGCGCAACTTTTCAGTGGCTAGATCTCCCGGAAAGTCAAACCCTAGTTTTCACAAAGTACCAGAAAACCAGAGTACCAGAGGCACCAGTCCAGAAATCCGTTTGTCAAGTTTGAGGGGGTAAAAGTTGGATTTTCAAAAATCTGACTGCACCAGATTACTTGCCTCAGCTCAACGCATATATCCCCTCGATCAGAATTTCAAAATTTGAAGTTTGAAAATTTAGGGTTTCCTCATAAAACCCTAAGTTGGAGTTGCAGTTGCAGTCTCAGAACCAGTTGCAGTATCAATTGCAGTTGCAGTATCAGTTGTAGTTGTAGTCATAGTACCAGTTGCACACACCCTTGAAGTTATTAAGAGTTGGTGATCATTACCGCTGCTGCCAGATGGTGTCTCTACCTACAAGTGTCATCATAGGTATGTACTCACACATGTTTAAACGGTTAAGCTTTAAAGGGTATTTGCAAGAGAAGGGATCTCTTGCCATAGATACAGAAGGATCTCAAGATCCAACACATTCAGAGGAATGATACAACCCAGGTGTGATTATTCTGATATGCATCTATTCGTTATGAAATTATTTGATCAGTGTTGCATGTTGTAGATATGACCGTCATTCTAACCTTTCATCAAACTCTGAGTCAAGGTATTAGATGGATTAAAAGTTGAGATCATAGAGCTTATCCTCTAACCCAATCTTTTGTCAAGATAGCGTATTGTCTCAGTACAGAAGACAGGTTGAAGAAAGCACTCGTCATCTTGAGTGACGTAGACTTGGAAGAAAAGCAAGCACTCATTCTTGAGGACAAGACTCCAGGTCCCAGGAGAAACCTCGTGTGTTAGTTCCAGGTTGCCATGAAGGAATGTTCGATCACAACACTATAAGAGTGTTGACCTCATTTCGTAGTGTATCTCTTACTTTTGATCGTTGCTTCAGACAAGCCACGAGTGATATCTCTAAAGGAGATACTGTGATGATTATTTGTGCTATTGCTTTATCTACTATTATCAAAATGATAGTATTCTTGCTTCTTGTTTTGTTGACCTTGTTCCAGGTCATAGGTAATAACCCTGAGGAAGCTATAGTGAAGGTTGTTGAAGGCAACATATCATATGAGACATGAAGCAGACTATGTACATGACCATATACACTCATGTACCAAAGAAGATGAAGAAGAAGCTATCTCTTGAGATTCAGAATATCTCATATGAAGATCGACTGAAAGGAGCGGAAGTCTCCAAATATGACCGAACATTAGAACGGGAAGAAGATCTTGTTTTAAGCCTGACACTGTCTTCCATATTTAGACTTGGTATGCAACACCAAGTATACCCTATAAGATATGATGAAGCCCTTGTAGACTCAGAATAAATCGAGAGTAAAACTGATCTCAGAAAGGATCAGATGAAGAGACAACTTCCAGGACTGGAAGACAGATGTCGTGAGAAGACTAGATCGTAACTTCAGAAGACTCGTAGGAGATATGAAATCTTTGGGATGATTTGATTGTTTCAATGACAAAGAAGGAAGCCAGTCAAAAAGACTAGGATATGGATTCTTCCGTGAGACTAGAAGAAAGGTCAGTATTGACTTCCAATATTGATCTATACAGATCAAACGTTTTGCAGATGTATAAAGCCTAATGTATGTCCAGAGGATTCTCCCAGCAAAGAGGAGAAGACTATGACGAGATACTTATGAAGACAACTAGAACAATCATGATTCATATATAGTATGAGACGCAGGGAGAGCAATCCCCATATTTAAAAACTAAATGGAAGTTGGTTTAGTACATCATTTGGGTCATGGAGACATGACTACGATAGCATTACCCCCATGAAAGAAGAAGAGTTATCCTCAGTATCAGTTAGTGAGCCACTCTCAGTTTCAGATAAAACTGTTGTCGTGATAAAAGAAGAGTTACTCTCAGATTTCAGCAGTCACAGTGAGAATGAAGTAGTCATTCTCAGTCTCAGAGCAGCTGCAGGTGCAGAATCCCAGATTCCAGAAGGAACAGTTGCAGAGAGAGTAGAGGACATACTCCCAGATAGTGAGACAGATAGTGCCTTGCAGAAAGCACATAGAGCTAGCACATGATTGTGCAGATTGAGTTGCAAGTGATCAAGTGTACCAGATTGGTACAATGTAATGAGAAAAATTGATTTGAAGATTGAAGATAGAAAGACTCATGTCTGTCAGTTGAAGTAGGATCTGTACATGTTGAAGCAAGCTCCTAGAGCTTGATATGGAAGAATTGACAATTTCCTGACGAGCTTGGGCTTTACCAAGAGTAAAGCAGATTCTAACCTCTACTTCAAGGTTATGAATGATGAGCCGGTGATATTGCTACTGTATGTGGATGACTTACTCTTAACTAGAGAAGAAAAGCTCATCACCAAAAGTAAAAAGAATTTCGCTGCAAAATTTGAGATGAAATACCTTGGCCTAATGCATTATTTCTTAGGTCTTGAGGTATGACAGAGCCCGAAGAGAATCTTCCTTAACCAAAGGAAGTATGCAGTCGAGATTTGACATATTGGAGTGCAAGTCCATGAATACACCCATGGAAACGAAGCTGAAGCGACTGGCCAACACTTCGTCAGAATTGATTGATGCCACACTGTATAGACAAGATCATTGGATCGTTGATGTACCTGACGAACACCAGACTAGATATTTGTTTCGTCGTTGACACCTTGAGTCAGTTTTTGGTAGAACCCAAACATGTTCACCTAGTTTCTACAAAACATGTGATGAGGTACCTTAAGGGTACATTAGATTGTGGTCTCAGCTATGATGGAGATCCTGATTTCACACTGAGTGGGTACACTGATTCAGATTAGGCTGGAAGTGTCTTTGACAGGAAGAGCACTTTAGGATGTTGTTTCAGTTTGGGATTAGCCATGATCTCATGGTAGAGTAGGAAGCAATCCAGCATTGCTCTCAGTACAGTGGAAGCAGAATACATTGTTGCATGTTCTTCCAGCTGCGAAGCTATATGGCTTCATAAGTTATTGACTGGTCTACTCGACCTAGAGATGGAAGCAACCACGATCCTATGTGACAACCAGAGCTGCATAAAGATGACAAAGAATCCTATATTTCATGACAAGTCAAAGCACATAGAGATCTGATATCATTACATCCGTTACATAGTGCAGAAAGGATCCATAAAGCTCCAATATGTTCGCATGAATGAACAGGTTATCGATGTATTGACCAAGCCTCTATCTCATGTAAAGTTTGAGCACTTTCGAGATAAGCTTGGTATTGTCCGAAAGGACCTCCCTCGAAAGGGGGAGTAGTGTTGAGATATGTCGGGCTAGTACTGTGCTTCTAGCTTAATTTTTGTGACGTAAAGCCAGTCTAGATTGATGTGTTGAGATATGCCTAGTACTGTTCTTCCAGCTTAATTGTTTTGACGTAAAGCCAGTCTAGATTTATGTGTTGAGATATGCCTAGTATTGTGCTTCCAGCTTAATTGTTGTGACGTAAAGCCAGTCTAGTACCGTGCTTCCAGCTTAATTGTTGTGGCGTAAAGCCAGTCTAGATTATTGTGTTGAGATATGCCTAGTATTATGCTTCCAGCTTAAATGTTGTGACGTAAATCCAGTCTAGATTTATGTGTTGAGATATGCCTAGTATTGTGCTTCCAGCTTAATTGTTGTGACATAAATCCAGTCTAGTACCGTGCTTCCAGCTTAATTGTTGTGACGTAAAACCAGTCTAGATTACTGTGTTGAGATATGCCTAGTACTGTGCTTCCAGCTTAATTATTGTGACGTAAATCCAGTCTAGTACCGTGCTTCCAGCTTAATTGTTGTGACGTAAAGCCATCCTAGCACTGTGCTTCCAGCTTAATTGTTATGACATAAAGCCAGTCTAGTATTGCGATTCCAGCTTATTTGTTGTGATGATGTGCCAGTTTAATTGATGTGATGATGTGCCAGCCTCGTAAAGCCAGTCTAGATTATTGTGTTGAGATATGCCTAGTATTGTGCTTCCAGCTTAAATGTTGTGACGTAAATCCAGTCTATATTTATTTGTTGAGATATGCCTAGTACTGTGTTTCCAGCTTAATTGTTGTGACATAAAGCCACTCTAGTACCATGCTTCCATCTTAATTGTTGTGACGTAAAACCAGTCTAGATTACTGTGTTGAGATAGGCCTAGTACTGTGCTTCCAGCTTAATTGTTGTGACGTAAATCCAGTCTAGTACCATGCTTCCAGCTTAATTGTTGTGACGTAAAGCCATCCTAGCATCCTGCTTCCAACTTAATTGTTGTGACGTAAAGCCAGTCTAGTATCGTGCTTCCAGCGTAATTGTTGTGGCGTAAAGCCAGTCTAGATTATCGTGTTGAGATATGCCTAGTATTGTGTTGCCAGCTTAAATGTTGTGACGTAAATCCAATCTAGATTTATGTATTGAGATATGCCTAGTACTATGCTTCCAGCTTAATTGTTGTGACGTAAAGCTAGTCTAGTACTGTGCTTCCATCTTAATTGTTGTGATGTAAAACCAGTCTAGATTAGTGTGTTGAGATATGCCTAGTACTGTGCTTACATCTTAATTGTTGTGACGTAAATCCAGTCTAGTATCGTGCTTCCAGCTTAATTGTTGTGACATAAAGCCATCCTAGCATTGTGCTTCCAGCTTAATTGTTGTGACATAAAGTCAGTCTAGTATTGTGATTCCAGCTTAATTGTTGTGATGATGTGTCAGCTTAATTGATGTGATGATGTGTTGCCAGCCTCGTGTTGTGATGATGTGTTGTCAGCCTTTGTGATGTGATATTGTTTCTTTTGATGTTGTATCAGCCTTGTGATGTTATTGATGATGAGGATGTATTAGTGTTATACTAATCCATGTCGATGCAGCTGATGATGATGATGCCACTTCAGCTTCTTACTGAAGATGATGATGATGATGCCACTTCAGCTCCTGAGTCCTTGCTGAAGATGATGATGATGATATTATTTCAGCCTTAATGTTGAAGATGATGATGATGTTACCTTAGCCTCATACCGATGAGGATGATGATGCTACTCCAGCTCCATGTTGTGTTGATGATGATCGAGCCTCTGTGTTGTGTTGATGATGAGAAAAACTTCCGATGATTTATAGATACGCCAGTCAGTGTTCCAAAATGATATTGATGATGTTGTCCTCTCACCCACCTGATGTTGTTGATGATGTTGTCCTCTCTCTCCCCTGATATTGTGTAGAATACCCTTTTTTTTAAGGGGGAGTGTTAAAATAATGTAACTGCAAAGTGTATTCTAATTATTATTGTTGTATTATTCATTAGATCAATCCCCTATTGTGGATTGATCATGTCGGCTATTGTAAAAGACCAAATCCCCTTTTGCGGATTGGTCAAAACAGAATTGTAATAGGTAGAATAAGAAGTCGGCCCAAGAATATATTAAAGAGGTCCCAGAATATATTAAAGGTGGTTATAACCACCCAGATTGAGAAGTCATCCCTGCCAATGAAAAGACACCTCCACACATGCCAAAGTTTTATAAATAAGGAGGCTAGTGCCTCACTTAGATACACACTCACTTTTTCATTTGAGGAGCAAGTTTCGGAGCTGCAGTTGGAGAAGAGAGAGAGAGAGAGAGAGAGAGAGAGAGAGAGAGAGAGAGATGCATTCTTGGGAGAGGACTTTATGTATTTGTTTGAGTTATCTCTTGGCATTGTATTGGCTATCTATAATAAGGAAGTTTTGTTGGGTTTTCTCCCCCATGAGGGTTTCCCAGAATAAATGATGTGTCTCTTCTGATTGTGTATTTCTCATGGATCCTATCTTATGATATTGTTATCTAGTGAAATGCAAAGAACTCTAATAATAGCTTAAATATTAACAGAAAAACCCATGGACCCAAGAGATAAAGAGAGACATGAGGAAGAACATGAAGATTCCAAGAAAGAAAGAAAAGCAAGAACAATCAGTTATTATACCTAGAATCATAAGACTACCAGTTTGTTTTGAACCCACTAAGAAGCAATCCAGCAGAAGACATGGAAGTTATGATAAAGAATAGTGTATGTAAGAGAATTTGAAAAAGAATTATGAATGGAAGCATTGCAAGATTCAGAGGTTCTTCCAAAAGGAGGGAGAAGACTATGACAACAGCTTGTTCCAGTAAACCAAATATACCTCTTGTAGTATCCATGGATTGGAATTTGCATGTAAAATATTTTTTCTTCCCAATAAAGCAAGTGAGAAAGAAGTTTATACCAGAAAGAGACCCATGTATGCAGATATAAGAAGACCTTGTATGGATTCAAACAACTTGATACAGAGTATCTCATATATAGTAGAAGTGTGGTGAAAACTTTCTATGACAAAGATAGTGTATCAGAATAGTTACTCAGAAGTTTGGGATGGTGGATTGCTAATCCATGGCAAAATCTCATGATGAAAGAAGAAGTGCTACTTGGATATGTTTCAGTTTGAGCCTTGCCATGATGTTATGAGCTAGCAGGAAACAGAAGTGTTGAATTCAACCATGATATATTGTAATGATCAGAGCTATATGAAGCCTTTAAAGGAAACCAGTGTTCCATGACAAACCGAAGTACATTGAGATCAAGCATTATATTCTCCGTGATGAAGTCTGGAAAAGAGAAGTGGTTCTCCAATATATCTCCACAGATGAGAATATAGAAGATATTTTGGTAAAGCCTCTTCCCAAGATTAAAAGTTTGTGTACTCAAGAAACAAGTTGGGTCTCATGGAGACGAATTCCTTATTGAAAAAGGAAGAGATTACTCCCAGGTTAGGAGGGAGCACTTATATGTTATTGATTTATGGACAGTCATTTTTTTGGTTGAAAAATGGTCTAGGATGAGCAGTTCCTTTCCAGTTTAGAAAGTGGTTTGATATTTCTGACGAACAAGAATTTTCTAGTTCCGAAAATGGTCCAGATCGGACAATCATTTTCGTAACAAAAATGGTATGATAGATTGTTGATGTATCAAAGACAGTGATTCCCCTTGTGTCCAGTGTGGGGGAATGATCTAGGACAATCATTCTTCTTGGAAATCACTCTGAGTAGTGGTCAAGTAGAATGGTCTGCCTCGTCAGGCAGTCATTCTTTCGAAGTTCACAGTTGTGAGAAGTTTCGAAGAATGGTTCATTTTGGAGGTTGGTGCAAGACAGTCATTTCCATTAGGAAATGGTCCAGACATTCATTCCCTAGGGCAGATTCATTCTATCTAGGTTACACTATGATTAGTGCCAGAGGAATGGCTCAGTTAGGTGAATGGTCAAGGTTCAGCAATCAAGGATAGGCATTCCCTAGGGCAGACTCATTCTATCCAGGTTTCACTATGATTAGTGTCGGAGGAATGGTCCAGGCTCGGAAATTAGGGACAGTTATTCTTCTATGCTTGAGAAGAATAGTCCAGATAGCCCACGATTGATGTTTTACATTTTGAGGGCATATGCTCTTCCATATCTCACAGGTGTGAGTGGAAGAATGGCCCAGATGACTTAGTTTATATCATGATATTGTTTTATGCAAGTTGATATCAGATGATATGATTATTGTGGAGACTGTATGTCTATGGACAGTAGTTGTATGCCACTGTGGTGGATGTCTTCCACTGGTTGTGACTATGTGTCACTGGTTAAATAGTCGTGTTCTACTTGGTGTGGTTGTGTATCATTGGATAGTAGTTGTGTACTACTATGGATAGACACAATTGTGTTCTATTGAATGGAATTGTTCTGACTGCCATGAAGACTATCAGTATTGTTGGAAATGATTACTAGTTAGATGGATAGTTAGTGTGTTGGTGGACAAATATTCTCCGGGCGTAAAATGGTCCAGGAAAATTATTCTTCTAGGACGTATGTCCGGATTAGAAGAATAGTCCTTGTAGCCCATGGTGTGGCTTACAACATCTGTTGGAACATTTATTCTTCTAGGACATATGTCCAGATTAGAAGAATAGTTCGTGTATCACTCTATGGAGTGAATGACTTATTCAGCATCATGCATGATTACTCAGATGGAGTATGGCTTCGAGAGATGATGCAGTTGATGATATCAGATGATACTGATAGTGATGATGGTGCTCGTGATTTGATCATGAGATAGTTTGTGTACCTATAATGATGCTACCAATTGAATGGTATGTTTGTGCTCAAGACCATTATTTTCAATACCTCCCTAGATAGGAGGGAGTGTTGATATTATGGTAGTTGCGGGAGGTATTAACCTCCACATGTAACCCTGACAAGAATAGAATATTCTGGAAAGAAAGAAGAAACCCTAAAGCTTTGGAAATAACCCTAGAAGACAAGTCGGCAAAGAAAATAATCAATATTGAGTCTTTAGCCTCTAGAAAGAGAAGTCGGCCCAGACAGCTAAGAAATAGCAGTATAAATACAAGATTCCAGAGCTCATTTGTACACACATAGCTCGCAACTGCAGAAATTCAGTAAGTGCACAAGTTTGAAGAGTAGCTGCAATTGCAGCTACTGCAACTAGTATTTTCGGTTTTAGGCTTAGACTTTCTCTTAGTTGTGGTTTAGACTTTTTTCTTGGTACGCTAGCGCTCTGGAGAGTGGTATGATACCTTGATTGGCTTTTGGACCTAGGGTTTGCTTTCAGAATTATTCTCTATGTCAAGGTTAAGGTGCTCAGGGGTGGATTCGGCCTATGGTTGGGTGACAATATTGTTATATTTTCTATGGTTAAATGAGCACACCTATTATTTCTAACAGAGACTTCACCGACACCTTCCAGCCAATGCTAGGGGTGCTCTTCTTTCCCCTTAGCAAACCGAGCCGCAAAGGGGCAACGCACACACAAAACCAGAAATCCTATAGCTCCCAGTTTGTCTCGCAAGGTAGAGCCACCACTCTTTCTCAAGCTGAGCATCCCAAATCTCATAAGTAAAACTAGTCAAAAATTATAATTTCAGCCATAACCCGTGTGATCCATTTCTCATCTCAACCATTTATTTTATATAATTTCCCCATAACTCATCCCCACTTTCACAATTAATTCATTTTTTAATTTAAACAATTTAGAATTATTTCCCCCTTACACTTGTCACTCTTTCCACAATTTGTGCAAGTAAATCCAATTTTATTTTAATAAAATTTAATTTCCCTCACCCTTCCTAAAAGGGTTACTTAAATTACTTCTAGTTGTCTCTTTATTCCCTTTATTTTCAATTAATGACTAGTGCCTTACTAAATCTGAGTTGAGTTAAAACTCCTAGTTAGACTAGTGTTAACTAGACACTAGATTCATTTATATGCGTACCCATTCTTTTAGTTTTATTCCATTCTTAGCTTAAATTCCAATTTGGTAATTTCTTGCACATATGTGTATTAAATCAATCTTTAGGTTTATTTTATTTTCCTTGATTTATTAAATTGATTTACTTCATCCTCTCATTATTTAATTTATAAATTTAGTTTTTGGTGTTCTTACTAACTTAGACTTAGGCTTAATTAAATTTTATTTGCAAAGGCTTGGACTCTTATAGGGATTATAACTAATAAATTCAATTATTAATTAATTAATTGATAGATTTGGCAGTGCTCAAGATTTTACAAGGTTAATTATTCGCTCAGGATTTTCTTGGCCACCTAGATTCATTGACTCAAATTTTATTTACGTGGTGTGCCCTTCAAAATGCACTACGTGCTCCAAGGGTGTCACTTGTCTTTGACTGGTTTTGGTAGTTTTTCAACCCCAGGAGTCAGCACTCCATTCGGGCAACCTTGTGAGAGACTAAGGGCTTCTAAGGAATAAGGATCGTGCCTTATTGTGCACCCCTTAGAAATATTCATGGACGACTATCTCAGTCTACCCTCACGGCATCGTGGACCTATTGAATTAGGTAATCGTTAACCTACAATTCGAGCCACGGCGGGAATGCTAGTAGGATGTGACAAGGACATTGACACACCTTTCACTCAATATCTGGTCTATGTGCATGGCCCTTTTACTCATTATGTAAGTGATATTAGCAAGCAATCGTCAGTCTTCATTCATCAACGAAGCACTTTCAATGATCCATATACAACATCATAATATATAATTGATCATATATCACATATGCATAAATGAAATACTCAAAACAATACAATTCACTCCTTGAATCAATTTAGAGTCCAAGGAGGTCCAATGACGCCATCGGCATCCACAATCTATCAAGTGTCATGCACACTCAGGGAAAACTCATCAATAGCATTTGTCAATACGCATGTATCAAATAACATCAAATCATAATCATCAACATCATCATAAAGATCCACAAGCGAAATATACAATCATGTACTATAACCGGATCACTTTCACACAAGTGTCATCAACGAATAAGTCGATAACATGTGCTCGCAAGAGCAGGATGTTAAATACACCTCCTCTTGTTTTAAACTTCGTCCTGAAGTTGTACAGTGTATAAAATGTAGTAAATAAAGAATATGACAAGATATATATCTCTACAAAATCAAATAAATATCGAAACTGTTGGTGCATATCATATGTGTCCTCTCAGGTAGTCGAGTGTGGACTATAATTCTCCCACTGGACCCTGACCTGATCGACTGTTCAACTTGGTACTTGTCGAATGCGATGGTCCAGAATGCGGATTGGCTCTGACGTGTGTGCACCCTCGTCCGACACCTGCAAAGAAATCATGCCAATCACATGTGTAGGATCACTAACATAATGTCTCAAAACAGATACATGAAAAACATCGTGCATACGCTTCAAAGAATCAGGCAAGGCTAGTCGATAGGCTGTTGGTCCCTTCCTTTCCACAACTTTGAAAGGTCCCACAAACCTAGGAGAGGTTTTAGCACCCTTTCCAAAATTGATCGAACTCTTGTACGGTTTCACCCGCAAGAAAACTCAGTCCCCAACTTCATAGTTACGGTCAATGCGATGCACATCGGCATAACTCTTTTGTCGATCTTGCGCTTCTTTAATCATTTGTCTTCTCGTTTTCATTTGTTCTTCCATTTATTGGATCTCTTCTGGTCCTACTAGGACCCTATCCTCAAGTCGATCCCAGCTCAATGGCGTCCAACAAGGTTGCTCGTAAAGAAACTCAAAAGGTGTCATCTTAATGGTGCTTTGATAGTTGTTATTGTATGCAAACTCTACCAGTGACAAGAATTCTTCCCAACACTTTGGTTGGTCCATCACGTACATCTGCAACGTATCTTCCAAAATTTGGTTCGATCTTTTTGTCTACCTGTCTGTCTCATGGTGATACGTTGTACTAAAGTTCGGTTGTGTTCCCAAAGCCTCTTGGAAACTAGTCCAAAATCATCATGTAAACATCGCTCCTCAATCGGATATGATCCTTTTTGGTACACCATGTAACCTTCCAATCTCGCTGATAAAAACTCTAGCTATGTTTGGTGCCTGATACGTGGTACGCACAGGAAAAAAATGTGAACTCTTCGTCAGAGTGTCAACTACCACGAAAATCGAGTCGTACCACATTGTCGTTGGCAGAAATCCAACAATAAGGTCCATCGAAATGACCTCCCATTTCGATTTTGGAATAGCGTATGGTTGTAGTAATCTTGTCGAATGTCTATGTTTAGCTTTCACTTGGTGACATTCTAGACATATCTCCACGTAGCTAACTATGTTCGCCTTCATTCATTTCCAGAAGAACAAGGGCTTAAGGTATGCCCTCATCTTCGTGTGTCCTTGATGAGCCATGTACATTTCTCTATGAGCTTAGCTTAAGATCAAACTTATCAATTTGTCGTTAGGCGGTACGTAAATCCAGTCATTATACCTCATCAATCTGTCATTGTCCAATGTATATCCTTCAAACTTTGGTACCAACATGGTGTCTTGTCTGATATTTTCCTTAACCTCTGTATACCAGTCATCGTCGCACTGTATAGTTAGAATCTTTTCTCGAAGATTCGTCTGAAGAGGTATCACAGAAAATATGTGTGGTTTCCGACTCAATGCATCTGCCACTCTGTTCACTGTTTCTTTTATGTAAGAAATCTCAAAATCTTATCCACTAAGCAATTATGACCAACGCCTTTGTTGCACGTTCAAGTCACTCTGCGTAAATATGTGTTGCAATCCACAGTGATATGTTTTTAATTCGAATTTGCGTCCAATCAGATAGTGTATCCACACTCTCAAGGCATACATAATGTCCAATAACTCTAAATCATGTGTTGTGTAGTTCTCTTCATGCTTTCTTAATTTCCTTGAGATGTAAGTGAGCACTCGGTCATCTTGCATCAAGACTCTGCCTAAGCCTTCCTTGGATGCGTCTGTGCATACCAAGAATTCTTGGTCCATGTTGGAGACTTTTAGTATCAGTGTTGTCGTCAACATCTCCTTGAGCCTTTGAAATGCTTCTTTGCACTTCTCGGTCCATACAATCTTCTTGTTTTTCTTCTGCAATTCTGTGATCAGATTTGCTATCTTCGAAAAACCTTCGACGAACCGTTGGTAATATCCTGTTAAACCCATAAAGTTGTGTACTTCTGGTACATTTGTCAACACATGCCATTCCATAATAGCCTCTACCTTCATTGGATCCACAACAATGCCTTCGGTAGAGATAACATTCCCTAAGTAATGAATCATTGATTGGTAAAAAGAGCATTTCGATAGCTTCTCGTATAATTTGTTTTCTCGTAAACACTATAGTACTAAGCACAAATGTTCGTCGTGTTCTTCTGTCGTCCGAGAATATATCAATATGTCATCAACGAATACTTGAACAAACTTTTCCAAGTATTCGCGGGACACCCCATTCATCAAGCTCATGAATACCCCTGGGGCGTTTGTCAGTCCAAACGGTAAACTCGTAGTGTCTAAACCTCATCTTGAATGTGGTCTTAGGAATATCTTCATCTTCAATTTGTAACTGGTGATAACCTGATCTCAAGTCGATCTTTGAAAACACCATCATGCCCTTCATTTGATCAAACAAATCGTATATTCTTGGCAACGGATATTATTTCTTGATCGTTGCCTTGTTCAATTGACGGTAGTCAATACAGAGTCTCCACGACCCATCCTTCTTTCTTATGAAGATAACATGAGCACCCCAGGGTGACACGCTGGGACGTATAAGTCTCAGGTCCAACAACTCCTTCAGTTGCATTTTCAAATTATGTAACTCAGTCGTTGACATCTGATAAGGCGTTCATGCTATCGGTTCAGTTTTAGGTTTCAAGCCGATGGTAAAATCTAACTCTCTTTCGAGCAGAAAGCCTGGTAGCTCTTATGGGGACACGTCAGATAACTCTTGTACTACCGGAAGGTTTTCTAATCCTTTTGCCTCGCCTTTTTCATTTAGCGCTAAGATTTCATATAGTTTGCATCCTTTGCGCATGCTCTTCTGTAGTTGTAGGGAAGAAAGGAACCTCAAGGACACTCCATGGTTTATTCCTACAATCACTCTTCTTTGTCCCTCATCATTGGTCAAACTCAATCGTTTCGTCTTACAGTTGAGTATCGTATCATGCGATTCCAACCAGTTCATATCGATCACGATGTCATATGATCCTAAGATCGTGACATATAGGTCAGACGTCGTTACAAAATCTCCCAAGTTAATTCGACAGCCTATAACTCTTCCCCCAACCTTTTGTTTAGCACCCGAAGCCATTTCTACATATCTAAACTCACCTTGTTCGACTTCCTTTACCTTAATTCTCTTTAGCGTTGCACTAGAAATAAATCTCTTTGTAGCACCTGGATCTATCAAAATACTAAATTTTTGGTCGACGTTGGTGTCTGACATCTTGAGCATAGTGGACGGGTGCTTGGCCTGGGGGTTATTCACCGC
Organism: Picea engelmannii; assembly: GCA_009831015.1. Lineage (NCBI taxonomy): Eukaryota > Viridiplantae > Streptophyta > Pinopsida > Pinales > Pinaceae > Picea > Picea engelmannii. The sequence continues at coordinate 81,288 of ML829554.1, read as the reverse complement.
TGCATGAACCATGTGGACCTTGCCTAAACCCACAACTGTAGTGTGTCCGGCTGACCTGAATGCTCTAGCCCTCTCAACTAGGCAGTCTCTTTGGTAATGTGGCTCTCCACATGTTCAACATCCATTCTTCGGTCTAGTACTCCTAGTCCCCGAAGTAGAAGTTGTTGGTCTATCAGCCTGAGATCCCAGTCTGTTCTACTGAACATGCCTAAATTGTTGTTGATGCAGGTGACCTTAATGTTGATGTTGTGATCCTCTATAGGGAGCCCTCTGCTAAGGATTCGATCGTCGTGGTGCCGTGAACATGGATCCTATCGACGTATCTTGATACCCTTATGTGTGTTTGGATGGTGTCTGATGATGCTACGCACCTTCCCTCATCTGTCGAGCCGGTCTTGCAGGAGTCTTGCCCTAACCCTTGTTGGTCAGCTCTTCCTCTTCTATGAGGGCCTTCTGGACTACACCGTGCAATGTTTGTGGCATCAGGATCATCACATTCACACTGATGTTGAATTTAAAGTTAAACACAAACTTGTTGACCTTCATCTTCTCTTTGTTCAGATGTGGAGCATACCTAAGTAGCTCCATGAATCGGGCCTCATACTCAGGCATTGTACGACCACCCTGTCGTAAGGCATTGAACTCATTGAGCTCGTGCTTAATAAATTCCTCTGACAAATACCTCTCCCGGAACCGTTCCTCGATCAGTTCCCATGACACGTCTTCGATGGCCATGTTCAGTTGAAGTAGGAGTGTCTTCCACCATAGATGAGCACTCCCCTTCCGCTTAAAGATCGTCATGTGAACTTTCATGTTGGAGGTGTAGTCGCGAAGTGCGAAGCACATTGCCATGTTCACCAACCAATTCTCGACAGCTGAGCCATCCATGGCACCCATGAACTCGGGAAACTTAACCTTCTCGAGTTCTCTATGAATGCTACCACTGCCAGCTAGAGCGCATTGTGGACCCTCAGGAGGTACAGGTGCCCTGGCCTCATCTCTATCTAGTTGGTTAATCATGGCCTTTGGCATCATCATAAACATCCACAAGCAAAATATGCAATCATGTAAGATAACCAGATCACTTGCACGTAAGTGTCCTCAAAGAATAAGTCATCGCAAGAGTGGGATGTTACAATTCTCTTTAAAGTATTTTCTTATATGGGTTATTTATGTGTTGTTAAATTATTCCATTTTATATATATCATTGATTGGTTAGAAGTCATTAGCTTTGATTTCTCAAATAACCCACCATACTTCAATTCATCAAAAGGTCATGAATCTTTGTGCATAGAAATAATTCTTTTTGGAGTGTAAATGCACTCCTAATTGTATAAGCATGTTAAAAATTTAAATTTACAACTTAAATCTTAAATTATGGAGGTTTATCCAACTTTGGGCGTGTAATTTCATATAGCCAACTTTAACAAATTAGTCGTTTGGTTTTACAAAACAATTTTTAGCCTTTATGCACATCATGTAGGTTTTTGTCTGAAAATGAAAATATAAGGATATGTAGATGTAAAATCACAAATTACACCTTCAAATTGAACCACTCAATTCGGGTCAAAATTGAGACTAGTGTGCGCATTTTACTTATAGTTTTCACTTCAGGTTTACATGAAATCCCAAATCGAGGTGCATGAAAGCAACCTATCATATTCTTAAATTGCACTTTAGATGACATAAGTAAATTAAACATATACCAAACTCCATATTAAAACCTATAAAACAATTTTTGGAGCTATAGGGAGGCTTGGGCGTGCATTTTAATTTAGTCATGTAGTACAGTTGTGACCTTCCAATTACAAGACAAACATTGTTTCTTCTACACAACAATCCTTTTTAAACTTGCAATTGCAAAATTAACAACATAAATAGGTCTAATATGATAAACCACACCTCCAACAACTTTCACAACTCAAATCTAAGGTATAAGAAAATTTTGGCTTACTTTTTACAAGCGGGTTGTGCATTTCTAGGGTTTTACTAAACATCTCTTGCCTATTTTTGCAAGGCAAAGTCTTTTATAACTACAAATGCAAAAATAAGTATATAGGCTTATGTAAAATGACTTAAAAAATCATTTACAATTTGAACCACTCCAATTGAATGAGTTTGAGACATGGATGTGCATTTTAACGTAACCTGGCATTTATATTGCACCAAGGCAAAATTTACACCAACACAAAATTTTCCCTCTTTCTAAAGACAATTTTTGGTCTTTTTTGCACAGCAAAGGGTTTTAAGTTTCAAATTGCACAAACAAAGGCATAAACAGATGTACTACTTTTCTACAACCATGTAACTTGAAACATTTCATGTAATATTGACCTCTTCATTCTATAAAAAAAATATTGGTTTTTTTGCATAGCAAAGGATTTTATTTCTCTAAATGCACAAATAAATGCATATGCAGATGTAAAAAGATAAATTACAGACTCTCGATCAACTTAAATCAATCAATTTGGAGGTGAACAAACTCGATAGTTTTTATGATTTATTCTCTAAAGTATTTTTTTGTATGGGTTAACTATTTGTTGTTAAGTTTTATAATTGGTTGGTTAGAAGTCACTAACCTTGGTTTCTCTCATAACCCACCATCCTCTGATTCTTCAAAAGGTCATGAATATTTGTGAATAGAAATTGTCCTTTTTTTAGTGTAAATGCACTCCTCATTGTACAAACATGTTAAAAATATTATAGTCATCAATTTACAACTTAAATGTTAAATTATGGAGACTTACCCAACTTTGGACATACAATTTCATATAGTCAACTTTAACAATTTGGCTCTTTGTTTTTACAAGGAAATTTTTAGCCATTATGCACATCAAGGTAGTTTTTTTTGTATGAAAATACTAATATAAGGCTATAGAAATGTGTAAAATAAAAAATTACACCTTCTACAACTTGAACCACTCAATTTGGGTAAATTTTGAGAGTAGTACCTACATTTTACTCTAAGGCAGTTTTGCCTTCAAATTCAAATTTACATGAAATCTCAAATCTAGCTACATGAAATCAACGTCTCATGCTCTTAAATTGCACTTTAGATGACATAGGTAAATTTACAATATATATATATATATATATATATATATATATATATCTTACAAATTATAAAACAATTTTTGGTGCTACAAGGAAGTTTGGGCATGCATTTTAATTTGGTCACTTGGTACAGTTTTGACCTTCTAATTTACAAGGGAAATTTTGTCTCTTTTTTACAACAGTTTTTAAAATTGCAATTGCAAAATAAACAACAAGAACATGTCTAATGTGATAAACCATGGCCCCAACAACATGCCCAACTCAAATATATGGTATAATAAAACCTTGGCTTATGTAAAATGAATTAAAAATCATTTACAGTCTGAACCACTCAAATTGAATGAGATTTGAGACCTAGGCATGCATTTCAATGTAGTCTAGCATGCATTTTTCACCAAGGCAAAATTTACACCAACGTAAATAAAACAATTTTTGGTAATTTTTCACAACAAAGGGTTTTAAATTTCCAATTGCACAAAGAAAGGTATAGACAGATGTACAACTTTTCTAATGAGCCTCACATACCTTTCTCTAGCATCAATGAATTTAAACTTCCAACCCCCAAACAATCTACTTAGATATCTAACTATTTTATCCCATTTGACATTATCTCTTATAGGAAGAGGATGTTAGGTTTATTCACATCAATAACCCTTTTCAAGACTAATTTTTGTAAGGGATGGTTGATTTGAGCGAAATAAATGGACTCGTTGCCTCTTCTTGGAGCCCTAGTTCCCATTCCATAATTTAGAACTAATCCCCTTTCAATTCCCTTCTCTTAGCCACACCTTCCAAATTTTCTATAGGTAGATTCAGACATTATTATAAAGATGCATTATAGATCTCTTAAAGATTGCATATAAACACTAAATATCACAACAAGCATCACATGTAAGAAACGTAGGAGTCAAAATGATACGTCTCTTCCATTAATTCATCATAATAGTAGGATCTTTACATGACAGACATCACAGTTATAGTCTCCCTTTCAAAACTAGACATAACTAACTTTACATGTATTTATAGGTCCTTGAGTTAGTTGTTATATCTTGTGGTTTTATAAACCCGCCTCTGCAATCTGCATTTGATGATGGGGCACCATGTGTCCCTAGAAATTTGGTAGACGTATTTATTGAAAACCATCAAAGAGGATTCAAAATTTCGATGAACGTCAAGGCACCAAGAAAAAATAACATTTTTTTGATAATTACTTAGTAATTTCCGATGGTACTGTCGATTTTATTCATATCGTTGAAACTCTCCATCGGACATAAACACCATATGTAATAGTGCTTTCACCACGCTTTACACCTTTTGATTATGAGACATGGCTTTTGGAGGCCCTTGCACCCTTCTAGAGCATGATGTCACCCTTCCATGGCATCCTACACTCACACGTGTCACTTTGGAGGGAACATTTTGGTGTATTAGCATGTTTTGTTTATGCTTGAGGCTATTTTAGGGATCGACCATGACTTATCCACCTTGTATCATGGACAATTTATGTTTTAGGGGATTCTAAGGGTTTATAACTCTAGGGTTTCCTCATATTTAAAGGCTAGTGCTCTAACGCTGTCTCATTTGCAAATCATAACTCACTTGTGGTGAATCACTTCTATAGCTCTCTTCTCTTCTTTTCTACTATGTAGTACTTGTGTGCACCTTTTGGAGGATAGTCTTATGGATATTTTCTTTTGTTTTGGTGGATGCTCATGAAATTAGTGTTTCCTCATGCATAGCGATTTGGCATAGTAAGTGTTCTATTCCAAGTTTAAGTGTTTGTTCATGGTACATTTTTTGTATGCTCTATTAGATGGTTAATAGTTGCATGGTATCTTGTATCTTTGAATGATTTTGTTAGAAACCCTAAGGAACGATTAATATTGCTTATTATCTTCCCTTGCATGTCCATCATAATTTGTTGAAGCATATAAGGTCAAGTTAGGGATTATGATTGTATATCCCCCTAACCTTGCTCTTATTGGTTAAAATCTAGGGTTTATGATTGTATAAACCTTAGAGTTTAACATCTTTCCATTTGATTTTCTTGCTAGATGCCTTAGAAGAGTAGGACGACACCTAGGGTTTATGATTGTATAAACTTTAGGGTTTCCTTCCTATAATTTCATTCCTATGCCTATGACCGTATAGTCCTAGGGTTTGATCCTAGCCTCATGTTCCTAGCCTCCACAAAAGGTTGTTGGATAGACTCTATTTTCCCAAGGATTTAATACATCGCTAGTCTCTCTAGCAAAAGTGATAAAGCCTTAGTTTAAAACCCTCTCCCTCGCAACGCTTGGTGTTAGTTTAGGAAATTTTCATTTGCATCTTCATTTACTATCATTCTTAGGCTTAACATTTTTCATATTAACCTAGATTCATCACCTAACATATTCATTGTTGCAATTTCTGCAGTTTCAATCATTAGGGCTTCTCATATTACACTCAACTAACATAGTTTCATGCTCTTTATTTCATGCAATTATTGGTGAATGGTTTACAAGTCTTTTCATTGTTATTTGGCATATCTTCATTGTTGAATTTAATGCAGCTGCAAGAGCCATGCTCCTGGAGGATGGCAGAAGACCCCAGTTGTGGACTAGGGCCCCCAGTACACTCATGGGGTTCTTGGTCTGGGACCAAGCAGTTAGAGCCATGGAAAAGGACCCTTGTGAGGGCCCCCAGTAGATGACTGGGGTTCTTGGTCTGGGAACAAGAAGAAAAATCCTTGTGAGGGCCCCCAGTAGGTGACTAGGGTTCTTGGTCTGGGACCAAGCAGTAAAGACCCTAGATGTATTCTAGGGCCCCTAGATGTGTTCCAAGGAATCATTGCCTTGAGCCTGGATTGATCCTTGGATGTGCTCCTTGGTGGTTGATATAAGTCCCTAGCTATGTCTAGGGCCCCTAGATGTGTTCTAGGGTACCCATGCCTAAAGCATGGGTTGATCCTTGGTCTTGTACCTTGGTGGGTAAGACCCCAGATGTGTTCTAGGGAAACCTGGTCTTTGACTAGGAATATCTTGGTGTAATACCAAGATGTGTTGGTGTGTGAGCCTCTTCCTCTCTCCCAGGATGGTCCATAGGACCAAGGAGAGACTATGACGATGGGCATGACCACATTGTGTGATGTAACCCTTATGCAATGATGATAAAGTTAATTGGTCACCTTGAAAATCATAGGGACATGTTTTGCCACCAAGAAATGTTGATGAATGCAACTATGTGAGACATGTTATTGTTTATGCCATTATTATAGTTCTTTGCATTTCAATAGATAAGAGCATAAGGGAAACCCTCACAAGAGACACAGCATTTATCCTAGGAAACCCTCTAGGGGAAGAAAACCCAGCAAAAGCTTCCTTATCATAAATAGCTTATACAATGTTCAAGAGATAACTCAAACCAATACAGAAAGTCCTCCCCAAGAGATGTGCCACTCTTCTCCTCCTCTCTCTGGTAATTGCAGCTTGCCTCATAAGAGAAATGAGCAAGTGAGTTGTGTGTTTGAAGTGAGGCGCTAGCCTCTTATTTATACAAGATTGACACGTGTGAAAGGTCACAACTGGCAGGGCCGACCTCTCACTCTGGGTGGGTAAACCCACCTTTAATTAATTATGGGTCTTCCATAATAACTGTTGGGGACGACTTCTTATTCTGCCCTTTATAATTGTCCGATGGCCAATCCGCAAAAGGGGATTTGGTCCTTATACAATTACCAACATGATTAATCCACAATGGGGATTAATCCAATAACAACAACAATAATAATAATAATGACATGATTAATCTGCAATGGGGATTTAATCCAATAATAATAAGAATGCTCTTCGCGGTTACATTATTTCAACATGATATTCTCCATCTTACAAACCTGTGAGGTGTGGATCATTGTAGCTATGTGAAGTCTTTCTCTCATCTTACAAACCTAAGAGAAATCCCCTAAGAAAGGTATGTGGTTTCTGCCTAAGACAGAGCTGGGAACGTAGAGATGACCTCCTCCATTCAGAGAGTTGAGAATAAATCCAGATGATTATCCAGTGGAAAAGCAATCTGTTGAGTTAGGACGTGTCTGTGGCTGAGCACAAGGTGAACGTGTGAAATCCCAAAGTGTTGCGTGCATCGTCATGAGAACATAAATGAAGATGATGTATTATCCTCCTCTGAGCAAGAGAGTTGACAAGAAGACTCCAAATAATTCTTTTGTCGGTGGCAGTGGGAAAGAAGATCTGTAGAATGGACGTGCATGTGGACGAGCACAGGTGAATGTGTGAAGACATGGTTCTTCTATGTAATGCAGTGAATCAGAGTTATGACATCCCTATTGATGTGCCCCTAGTGGATGAGCACTAGTGGGTGTAACAGATCCTTTGTTATATATTGTTCAAGAGTCAGACCTACCTGTAACCCTAATTGTTATGTAAAGGGTACAGGTCGGCCCCACCTTAATATGTTTAATATTAAATGTAAAAGATATATAATATTAATATTAATATTAATTATTATAATAATAATAATATATTTGACTTAGAGAGGTCGACCGTATTGAGCCAATAGACGCCTTTGTTGATTGGTAAAGTCTAATATAAGTAAGGGATGATTCTCCATTGTAGAATCATATCTTCCTTGTTTGTTTGGAAATTACAGCAAATACATCTACTTGGGAAAAGGTGTGCACCTCTCTTGAGCGCTAGTCCTCTAGGGCTTAAGCACCCTTTGTTTGCTAATTCATTCTTGGTGGTGAAAGGTCTTTCTCTTGAAGAATATAGCAAAGGATTTGGCTGGGTTTTATTCCCTTGTTGAGAAGGGTTTCCTAGGATATTTATTGTGTTCTTGTGCATGGTGTTTCTTCTTGTGATATTGGTTGTTGCAACATTCTTTATTATGGTTAAGACATGATAAAATGAAATGAACTACATGCTTAACCTAGCTTATTGAAAATTCAGCATGGTATCAGAGCATAGGTCTTGAATATTCCATTGCACAAGCATTTTCCAGCTCCTTCACTCTCTCATTTGCAGAAATCGTACGGCCCTCCTAGGGTTTCCAGAAAATTTGTACGGCCTCCTTTTATGAGATATTTCACCACTCAAAACTTAGACTCTTGGGATGAAAAAGACATAGAAAGGTACAGCCTCCTTCAGCGTACCTCCAACAAGTCTCAGATCTAAATTCTGGGCATTTCAAAATTTTGACCCTAAGGGTTTCTAGGGTTTCGTCAAAATTCTGCAAAAAATTCTGAATTGTATTTCTGAGAATTTCTTGAAGAAGCTCCACAACCTACCAAGGCTATCATATTTATTAAAGGCTTATATTTGGCAGTCATGAGCCCAACAAAACCTAAAAGTTCTATCCTAGCCTAGTCGTTAGGTTTTCTAGCCTAGTTGACAAGGGTTTGTGAAGATGAGCAAATTCATGATGGGAAGCAAGTTCAGTACAAGACTCTAAAGCAATGAAAACATCAACATCTCAGCACTCTCAGGTATGGTTCCTATCAATGACAATACTTGGCTAATTGACAGTGGTGCCTCCAGACAAATGACCGGTATTAGAAATCATCTAGCACACTTCATTGAGAAAGAGACACATCTACATGTCCTTGGAGATGATGTTAGATATAATGTGAGAGGAGTTGGAACTTCCACCTTCCAACTAGATTCAGATATGCATCTTAAACTAGAAGAAGTTTTATATGTACCAGGAATGAAGAGAAACCTTGTCTCTATTTCGGCCCTTGAAGACGAAGGTTGCAAAATTACCTTCTCAGAAGGAAGAGTCCTTGCATGGAACAAAGACTCTCATATCAGCTCTTCCAAGGTAATTGGTGTCAGAGAAAATAGCTTATACAAGTTGACCATCAAACCAGTTCAAGCCTTACTACATGACATTATCAGCTTGAGTGAGCTATGGCATAGAAGACTTGCTCACATTCATTATAGAGCTCGTCCAGCTCTAGGGAAAATGGTCTACCAGAAATCCAGATCCAGCATAAAGGTGTTTGTAAAGGTTGTGCCCCGGATACAAACATTAAAAGATCCTTTCCTAGCAGTGATAACCGATCTAAGGAAATCTTGGACCTGATACATTCAGATGTATGTGGGCCAATGATTGTTGCATCCTTAAATGGGTACTTCTACTATGTACTCTTCATAGATGATCACTCCAGGAAAACTTGGATTACTTTCTGAAGAACAAGGATGGATTCCTTGCAAAGTTTCAAGAATTCAAATCTCAGGTTGAAAACCTGACCGGAAGAAAAATCAAAGTATTGAGATCACACAATGGAGGAGAATACACGTCAAAAGAATTTATCAGTTTTTGTATCGAAGCAGGGAAGAGGGAGCTCACAATTCCGTACAATCCTCAACAAAATGGGGTTGCTAAAAGGAAGAACAGAACTATCATTGAGGAAACTAAAGAAATGATACATGATCAGAGTCTACCCACGACTCTATGGGCAGAAGCATGTATGACAGCAGTATATGTTCAAAACCGTAGTCCTCATCAGATCCTGAAGAACATTACTCCAGAAGAAGCATTCACCAAAGTAAAGCCTGAGATCGAACACTTCAAAATATTTGGATGTCCAGTGTATCGTCATGTACCCAAAGAAAAGAGATCCAAACTAGAACCTTCAGGAAGAAAGGGTACATTTGTAGGATACAGTGAATCCTCAAAAGCATATTGAATCTACATCCCAGGTCAGAGAAAAATTGAAGTAAGCAGAGATGTTACTTTTGAAGAAGTAGCCTTCCATAAATCCAGAGAAGCTCAGATGAAAATAGATAGTGAAACAATACCTCCTCCTCATTCAACAGTTTAGAGGGAGACAAATATTGTTCCAGATGAGCCAACAACGCCATTTGACCTAGTTACTCCAGCAGATTCGGTTGCCCCAAGTAATATACCCAGAGACATCACAGTTGGACATAAAATACCTGCTTGGGCTCGACAAACTGTAGAAGAAGCAGAAGGGAATAAAGCCCCACAGGAAGCAACAAGAGAAAGCAAAAGGCCTGAGAGATTCTCAAGCTACCTTTCAACCTTGAATCACATTATTGATTCAGAGCCAAATTGTCATGGAGAAGCCTTAGGTGAGAAAGTATGGCAAGATGCCATGACTAAAGAATATCAATCCATACTAAAGAATGATGTATGGGATGTTGTCCCAAGACCATAGGGAAAGTCTGTAGTGACTTCCAAATGGATTTACAAAATCAAACATGTTGTTCATGGAAGCATTGAAAAATATAAAGCAAGATTTGTGGCCAAAGGGTTCTCACAAATAGATGGAGTCGACTATGACGAGACTTTTGCACCAGTAGCCAGATATACCTCCATTCGATCTATCATTTCACTAGATGCTTCCATGGGTTGGAAGCTACATCAGATGGATGTAAAGATAGTTTTTCTCAATGGTGAAATTGAGGAAGAAGTCTATATTGAACAGTCAGAAGGTTTCGTTATACACAACGAAAAATCTCATGTATGCAGATTGAAGAAAGCCCTATATGGTCTAAAACAAGCACCACGTGCTTGGTACGAGAAAATGGATGGTTTCCTGATGAGTTTGGGTTTCAACAAAAGCACAGCTAACCCAAACCTATATTATCACATTGATGGAAATGAGTGTTTGATTCTAGTTCTATATGTGGATGATATTTTCATCACCGGTTAAGAGAGACTCATTGTTGAATGCAAGCAGGCATTAACTGCCAAATTTGAAATGAAGGATTTAGGCGAAATGTATTATTTCTTGGGACTAGAAGTATGGCAGAGAAGATTTTCCTAAGTCAAGGAAAATATACTTTGGAGATACTGAAAAGGTTCAAAATGACAGATTGTAAATCCATGCCTACTCTAATGGTAATGGACTTAAAGAAGATGAATGACACTGATTCAGGAGACGTAGATCCACATTTATATCGACAACTTATTGGATCTTTGATGTATCTAGTTAACACAAGACCAGACATTTTCTATGTAGTAAATGTGCTTAGCCAGTTTATGAGCCAACCAAAATAGACACACTGGATAGCTGCAAAACACGTATGGATATACTTACAAGGCACAATTGGTTATGGCCTAAGATATGCAGCCAATGTGGACCTAAGTCTGGAAGGATATGACGATGCAGATTGGGCAAGAAGTGCAGTAGACAAAAAGAGCACCTTAGGTAGTTGCTTCACCCTAGGATCAGCCATGGTTTCCTGGTGTAGCAGAAAACAAAGCTCTGAGGCTTTGAGTACAGCAGAGGCAAAATACATTTCACTGAGCGTGGAAGTTCGTTAAGCTACAAGGAGAGTAAATGTCTCTAGTTGTCTTAGCTTTGTTTTTATCTTTAATGAGGCCCAGTAGTATGAATCCACTGGATTTTCAAAGCCTTGGAAAATCTTAATACTGAAACACATTCTCTTTGGATATCTTAATACTGAAACACATTCTCTTTGAATAGGATTATTGTCAACCTTCACTCTCTTGAGCAGTCTATTTCATCCTAGACCTGAAACCTCTTGGGAAAAGTTAATTGTTTAGTGCTCAATTATGCATTTGGAAAGGAACCTAAATTATTGCCATTTCCCTCAATTCTAACATTTAGAAAATGAGTAGAACAGATTGAGCATAAAAGAAAGTTCAATCTCTCTTTGTTAGTCAAGGTCCAAGAGTGATACCTAATATCCATCTCCACGTGCTAAGCATTGTTACTTCAAAGAATTGGTGTAGAAACCTCATCTAACATACTCCTTGGAAGTTGCTTCTGCACCTCTAAACCTTTGTGTCACTAACAGACTTGGAAAGTTTTGAAGGTTGTTAACTCTGCATTTAATTAGCAAGAGGGATCTGAATGACTGTGGCAAGCTCTACTTGAGTCGAGAAATTTCGCTCTTTAGTTTGGCCTCTGCTTTAACAAAATCTAATCATCACACCTTACTTCTCTTAGTTGGGGCTACTTCTATGACAAAGAAGATATCCATTACACATTTTATTTGGACTGATTGATGTGGAGAGGATAGTGAAAACTATCTATGCAAGTTTGGGTGCCAAAGAAAACTTGTTTTTATCTTTGGTGGACTGACCAATGCTAGTTGGGAGAGTTTCCTTGTTAGGAGAATCTAGAGGCTAGGGTCCTTTATCTTTCGTGGATCCTTGGTTTTCTGAAGGGGGGATTCTTAGTAAATCCTCTAGTTTACCCTTGATTATCTATTGATTTTCAAGACTTTTCTCCTTTCTTTTTGACTGAAAATTAAATGATAACTCTTACCTCCAGTAACCCTTTCTCACTTCTGAGCTAGGTCGAGTTAGTTGAAGATCTAATACAGAATGCTTGGGAATGTAACCATCATCTTGAAGATCACAAGAGATAGGATTCAACTTTTATAATGTTATTGTTACTGATGCTTGGTGAGTTCTTAGCTTTCATTAAATAAGTTTTTGGTAAATTACAATGGCATTAACAAAATCACTGGTAAAGGAATTTTTAATGGAAAACTGTGTAACTCCAGTGAATGACAGCACCTTATGCACTTAATGTTCATCCATATGTTTCGTACTACAAAGAGTACATGATCTTTAAAGTTAACCACGGTACATTGAGTGGTAGAAACTTGGCAATGACTTTGGTACTTGGCTTTGAGAAAAACATTCGAGGGTTGATTTTTGTAAGAACATAATCTGGGACAATGTAGTCTTTGGCCTCATTCTTTAAGACATATTGTTAACTCGTTGCATATGGATGAATAATGTATTATCCACATGATAGTGGGATAATCTCTTAAGGATATGGAATTACTTGAACTAACAGATTTATATCAAACATCTGCATACACGGAAGATGTCTTAGATAGTTTGAGTTGGTAACAGGATGCAAAGTACAAGTATGTCTTCAGCCTAAGCAAGTTCATGGATACTCCATTTACATTCATTCTTGTGACTACAAATGACAACAAGAAAAGTTATGTTTACCTTCTTGACATATTTATGAATCCGTGGAATACTGTCAGAATCTCATGTGTATTTTTGTTATATGACCAAGGAAGTTGTGATCTCACCACATACTTATTATAAATTGATGTAAGCTAGGTCTTTCTCCCTAATTTGGAAACCCAGCAGTGTGTTGATCTATCATCTCTGATATGAAAGACATGTAACCTTGGGTTATTTTCTTGGTTAAGGAGTCCATCAAATTATCTTGATAGTCGGGGTATTTTTCCTTGTTTTGGGAACCCTATAGATGTCTCCTTTTGATCGAGATTCCTTAGATTTAAATTGAGCCATTATCCTTGCCAAAGGATCTCAACAAGTCTAACTCAAATTTTCATATTAAACTTGGTACTGGCACCAAGAACATCTTGAAGAGATATGACACCAGTGAAAGGATCTTATAGGTTCAGAGGGAGCCTATTTGCACATGCGGGGAGGTAGACATTTTATGAGACTTGGAGGAAACAGTCCCTGCATATGAGTTAGACTATGACCTACAGCAGATGGCAGTATTAAGGTTAAATTTGTGACTAGTGACTTCTCTCAGAAAGAAGGGATTATCTATGACAATATATGTACTTCCATTAGGATCCTTATCTCTCTTGTCGCAGTTTTTTATTTGAAAAACTTCACTAGATAGATGTTAAGACTGATTTTTCTTAACAGTGAAGTTGAGCAAGAGGCTATCCATGGGAAAGAATCCCATAGATTATAACAAGCTCCAAGAGATTGATATGAAAGTATTGACAGTCTCTCTACAAAGTCTTGGGTTCACCAAGAGTATTGCAAATCCTAATATTTATATAAAGATTGTACAAAATCATCTTGTTGTCTTAGGATGATATGTTCCTTACAGGAAAGGAAATTTTATTGACAACTCAGACTAAGAGGGAGCTCTTCAACAGAAATTGAAATGAAAGACTTGGTTCTTTTACATTACTTTCTGAGCTTAGAGGTGTGGCAGAAACCAAGTGATATGCTTCTCTCACAAGAGAAAATTACGCAGTTGATATGCTCTGCAGACTTGGCATGTTGGACTATAAGTCCATATCCACACCGACGTTTTACAAACTGTAGAAGTTAAAAGATCAAGCTACAGTTTTAGATCCGGAAGACCTCATTGGGTTCTTGATGTATCTTATACACACCAGACCAGATATTTATCATGAAGTGAATTCCCTCATCCAACTCATGTGTGAATCACAGCATATTCTTATGATTGTTGTCAAACCTTTTCTGAGATATGTTCGAGAGACTATAGCCTATGGGCCTAGATACACTTCAGTGGCGGTGAAATGCTTCATGGTTTTACACATTCAGATTGGATGATCAGTACAGTGGATCGAAAGAGTGCTTCCGGCTATTTTTTTAGCTTGGGATAAACTATGTTCTCTTGGTCAGCGAGAAACAGGGCTCCATAGCCCAAAGCACTGTAGAGGCAGAATACTTTGTTGCAAGTGAGGCTAGTATAGAAGCAGCGTGGCTAAGAAAGCCACTCTCAGATTTTTTCAGTGTTGAGTTGGAACCCACAATAATCCACTATGATAAACAGAGTTGTGTAAAGCTCTATGTGATTCATATGTTTCTATGAAAAAACACATTGAAATAAGATATCACTATGTTTGAGACATAGTGCAGAAGAACATTCTCAGTATTTAGTATGTTCCGACAACAGAGCTGTTGATATTATGGTAGCTTCGGGAGGTATCAACCTCCATTGTGACCTTTGACAAGATTAGAATATTCTGGAAGCAAGAAAATAAGTGAATGTAACCCTAGAAGAGATGTCCATTAAGAGAGATAATTAATATGAATTGATTAGTACCCAGAATGAGAAGTCGGCCCAGGCAGTCTGCTAGAGCCAATATAAATACAGGGCGCCAGTCTTCACTTTACACACACTTCTCAAAATCGCAGAGAGACACTTGTGCGCACTGCAATCTGGCAGTCTTGTGTGCAAGTTCTAGAGAAGGTGTTGCCGCCAGTTCTGAAGTCTATTGTTTCTATCTTTCTGGGTTGGACTCTCCGATCAGCTTTGGTTACTTCTTAGCCTTGCTTGGCTATTGGTTTTCTACCAGGATTCTTCTCTCTGTCAAGGTCAAGGTGCTCGGAGGGTGGCTTCGGCCTATGGTTGGGTGACAATAGTGATATTGTCTATGGTAAAACGAGCACATTCTAACAGGTTATGGGCCCACACCTCCTTCATTCAGTCTGACCGTTGGAAGGAAGCATAGCCATTAGGATACTAAGCTCGTTGAAGAACTTCTGTTAGGGTTTACTAGTAAGAGCAGCTTCCAAGACACTACCACTAGGGTTACTAGCAGGTGCAGTTGCAGAAACCCTAAAACCCCGATCCAACACCTTATGATGGAACATCTCGCTCAAGACGAAGGTATTCAAGTGAGCCTTAGTCCAGCGCACCTCTTGGCACTCTCATAAGACAGAAACGTCGAAGTTGAAGTTTTGGATC
Source organism: Picea engelmannii (assembly GCA_009831015.1). Lineage (NCBI taxonomy): Eukaryota > Viridiplantae > Streptophyta > Pinopsida > Pinales > Pinaceae > Picea > Picea engelmannii. The sequence continues at coordinate 65,786 of ML829554.1, read as the reverse complement.
AAAGCGTGACTAGTCACCAGTGAACCGAAGTCATGAATGAAAAGACTAGTCATGTACACTACTCATCACTCATAGGAACGATTGAATATGTCATGTGGATAATTGACAATGGAGATTCTAGGCATATGACGGGAGATCAAGCCAGACTCTCAAATCTAAATGAAAGAAATACATCGTACAAGGTAGAGCTTAGACACAAAAGCACTTACCCAGTCGAAGGATTTGGACAAGCCTCCGTCAAATTGAAAACATGTAACAATGTTCATTTGAGCAATGTCTTATATGTACCTGGTTTAGAAAAGAATCTTGTATCCATATCTTGCCTAGAATACAAAGGAAACATAATAGCTTTCGTAGATGGAAAAGTGTTATTTTGGCACAAAGACTCCATCATAGAGAATGCTAGGGTTATTGGAACCTGTGAAGGAAATCTATATAGACTACTAGAACAAAATGAAGAAACTCTTGTACATGATGAAGTTGTTGAAATAATGTAACTGCAAAGTGTATTCTAATTATTATTTGATATATTATTCATTGGATCAATCCCCATTGTGGATTGATCATGTCAGCTATTGTAAAAGGACCAAATCCCCTTTTGTGAATTGGTCATAATATAATTGTAATATGCAAAAGAAGAAGTCGGCCCCAAAATATATCAAAGAGGCCCCGGAATATAATAAAGGTGGTTATAACCACCCAGATTAAGAAGTTGGCCCTGCCAGTGAAGAGACACTTCACACATGCCCGATTAGTATAAATAAGAAGGCTAGCGCCTCACTTAGACACATCTCACTTGTTCATTGAGAGACAAGTTTCGGAGCTGCAGTTGGAGAAGAGAGAGAGAGAGAGAGAGAGAGAGGGAGAGAGAGGCGCATCTTTGGGAGAGGATCTTTTGTATTAGCTTAAGTTATCTCTTGGCATTGTATTGGTTATCTATAATAAGGAAGTTTTGTTGGGTTTTCTTCCCCTAGAGGGTTTCCCAGAATAAATATGTGTCTTTTGTGATTGTGTATTTCGCAGTTATCTTGTCTTATGTCGCTGTTATCTATTGAAATGCAAAGAACTATAATAATGGCTTAAACATTAACAGAAGTCAATCCCAATGAACTTTGGCACAGAAGGTATGCTCATATTAACTATCAAGCATTGCCTTTTCTCAAAAATATGGTTGAAGGAATACCAGAATTACAATCTACACATGAAGGAATTTGCAAGGGATGTGCTCTTGGAAAGAATATCAAGAAACCATTCCCACGCAACAACAATAGATCTAAGGAGATTCTAGATCTAATACATTCAGATGTTTGCGGTCTGATGCCAATCAAATCTCTAGGAGGTTCTCTTTACTATGTAATCTTCATAGATGATTACTCAAGAAAGACTTGGTTATATCTCCTGAAGACAAAGGACGAAGTATTCAACAAGTTTCAAGAATTCAAAGCAAAGATAGAGAACCTCACAAACAAGAAAATCAAGACCTTGAGAAAAGATAATGGAGGAGAATACACATCAAATGAATTCGTTGCCTTTGGAAAATCGGCAGGGATTAGGAGGGAGTTGACTGTTCCTCATAATCCTCAACAAAATGGTGTAGCAGAAAGGAAGAACAGATCTATTGAAGAAACTGTGAAGGCACTACTAAACGATCAAGATTTATCTATGTTCTTATGGGGAGAAGCAGCCATGACAGCAATATTTGTTCAAAACATAAGTCCTCACTGCATATTGAAGGACATGACTCCAGAAGAAGACTTCTCAGGGAAGAAACCTAATGTGGAAAACTTAAGAATCTTTGGATGCCATGTTTACTTTCACATTCCTAAGGACAAAAGGAATAAATTAGAACCCTCAGGAAAGAAGGGCATATTCGTGGGATATAGTGAATTATCCAAGGCTTATAGAATCTATATCCCAGAACAACATAAGATTGAAGTCAGCAGAGACGTGACCTTCAATGAAAAGATGGCTTTCAAGAAATCTATAGAAGAAGAAGAGTATGAAGAGCCTATTGAGGCACATATCTTCCAGAAAACCAGAGTGAAGAAAAGAAACAACTTGATCATCCAATGCAACCATGTGAGACCATTGATTCAGACACTTTACCTAAGACCAAGAAACGACCAACTTGGCTTGAATCTACCCTACAAGAAGAAGAAGACTCAAGGCCCCAGGTGGAACCTTCAAAAAAATTAAGAAGCCCAAGAGATTCTCCAGCTATGCAGCATGTATGACAAAGCTTCTAGATGAAGAACCTACCACATTTTAGGAGGCAGTTCAAAAGAAACAATGGAAAGAAGCCATGACAGAAGAACACTAGTCCATCATGAAAAATAATGTATGGGAAATTGTGCCTAGACCTAAAGAAAAATCAATAGTAACTTCAAAATGGGTATATAAGATAAAACATGCAGTAGACGAAAGCGTGGATAAATATAAAGCAAGGTTTGTAGCTAGAGGGTTCTCCCAAAACGAGGGAGAAGACTATGATGAAACATTCACTCATGTTGCCAGATATACTTCCATTAGAGGTATCATGTCTCTTGACACTTCCATGGGATGGAGTTTACATCATATGGATGTAAAGACAGCTTTCCTCAATGGAGCAATCGAATAAGAAGTATACATTGAACAACCTCAAGGGTTTGAAGTACATTCCAGAGATACTCATGTTTGCAAACTAAAGAAATATTTATATGGACTCAAGCAAGCTCCAAGAGCTTTGTATGCCAGAACAAACAACTACCTAATGAGACTTGGTTTCTCCAAAAGTCATGGAGATCCAAATCTTTACTACAAAGTCGTGAACAATGCACCTATGATTCTACTGCTATATGTCGACAATCTATTCCTAACAGGTGAAGAGTCTCTCATCATCCAGTGCAAAAAGGAACTATATTATGAGTTTCACATGAAAGATCTTGGTCTCATGCATTACTACTTGGGAGTAGAAGTATGGCAGAAGCGTGGTGAAGTATTCCTTGGACAAGGAAAGTATGCAATAAAGATTCTTCAGAAGTTCGGAATGATGGATTGCAAATCCATGGACACTCCTATGACCACAAATATAAGAAAAGTAAGAGACGCATATTCTGATCCAGTAGATCCATCACTATATCGACAATTGATTGAGTCATTAATGTATTTGGTAAATACTCGACCAAACATTTGCTTTGTCGTGAACACACTAAGCCAGTTCGAAGTGGAACCTAGCCATGAGCATTGGACAGTTGCAAAGCATGTTTTAAGGTATATTTGTGGGACACTAAACTATGGTTAATATGTACAGCATCCAGTGATATACAGCTTCATGGATTCACAGATTCAGATTGGGCAGGAAGTGCAGAAGACAAAAAGAGCACTTCAGGGATGTGTTTCAGCTTGGTCTCTGCTATGATATCTTGGGGCAGCAAGAAACAGAAGTCTGTCACACTCAGCATAGTAGAAGCAGAATATATAGCAGCATGTGAGGCATGTACAGAAGCAATATGGCTAAGAAAGTTGATTTCTGGATTATTTGATCAGGGTCCAGATTCGACCATAATACATTGTGACAATCAGAGTTGTATAAGGCTATCAGAACACCCAGTGTTTCATGAATGGTCGAAACATATTGAGATCAAATACTACTTTATTCGAGATAAAGTCGAGGAAGGAGAAGTAAAGCTCTAGTACATCCCCATAGATGAGCAGACAGCAGATATCCTAACAAAGCCTCTGTCCATAATAAAGTTTGCATATTTCTGAGACAAATTGGGGATCGTGGAAATAACTCCCTTAGCTGAAAGGGAAGAAATGGCTCTCCAGGTTGGGAGGGAGCACTGACATATCATTGAATTGAGGACAATCATTTTCAGGTTTGGAAAATGGTCCAGCTTGAGCAGTTCCTTTCCAGTTCAGAAAGTGGTTTGAGATTTCTGACAGACAGGCATGGTCTAGATCGAACGGTCATTTTCGTAATGAAAATGGTTCGATTGATTGTTGGTGTACCATAGACAACGATTTCCCATTGTGGTTAACATGGGGAATGGTCTAGGACAGTCTCTCTTCTTGACGGTCACTCTTAGCAGTGGTCAAGAAGACCGGTCCGCCTCGCTGGACAGTCATTCTTTCGAAGCTCATAATTGTGAGCAGTTTCAAAGAATGATCTATTTTGGAGGTTGGTGCAGGATAGACATTTCCTTAGGAAATGGTCTGGACAGTCATTCCCTAGGGCAGATTCATTCTCTCCAAGTTTCATTTTGTTTAGTGCCGGAGGAATGGCCCAGATAGGTGAATGGTCCAGTTTCAGCAATCAAGGACATGCTTTCCCTAGAGCAGACTCATTCTCTCTAGGTTGCACTTTGTTTAGTACCGGAGGAATGGCCCGGGATAGGGAAGGGTCCAGGCTCAAAAATTAGGACAGTTATTCTTCCTTGCTTGAGAAGAATAGTCCAAATAGCCCATCATTGATGTTCTACTCTGAGGGTAGATGCTCTTCCAGATCTCACAAATGTGAGTGCAAGAATGGCCCAAATGACTCAGTTTATATCATAAGATTGTTTCTGTGCAAGTTGATATCAGTTGATATGATTACTATGGAGACTATATATCTCCAGACAATAGAAGTATGCTACTGTTGTGGATATGTTCCATTGTTTGTGACTATGTGTCACGGATCGAGAAGTTGTGTACTACTATGGATAAACACAGTTGTGTTCTATCAATTGGCATTGTACAAGTTGTCATGGATATTATCTAATTGGATAATAATGACGGTGCTCGTGATGCTACCAGTAGAATGGTCTATTTGTGCTCAAGACCATTATTAGTTATACCTTCCTAGCTAGGAGGGAGTATTGATATTATGGTAGCTCCGGGAGGTATCAACCTCCATTGTGACCTTTGACAAGATTAGAATATTCTGGAAGCAAGAAAAGAAGTGAATGTAACCCTAGAAGAGATGTCGACTAAGAGAGATAATTAATATGAATTAATTAGTACCTAGAATGAGAAGTCGGCCCAGACAGTCTGCTAGAGCCAGTATAAATACAAGGCGCCAGTCTTCACTTTACACACACTTCTCAGAATCCCAGAGAGAAAATTTTGTGCGCACTGCAGTGTGGCAGTCTTGTGCGCAAGTTCTGGAGAAGGTGTTGCCGCCAGTTCTGAAGTCTATTGTTTCTATATTTCTGGGTTGGACTCTCTGATCAGCTTTGGTTACTTCTTAGCCTTGCTTGGCTATTGGTTTGCTACCAGGATGTTTTTCTATGTCAAGGTCAAGGTGCTCAGAGGGTGGCTTCGACCTATGGTTGGACGACAATAGTGATATTGTCTATGGTAAAACGAGCACATTCTAACAAGAGCAGACAGCAGATATTTTGACCAAGCCACTGTCCTTGACAAAGTTTGTGTACTTTCAAGACAAGCTTGGTGTTGCTGAGAATGTCTCTCTTGCTGAGAGGGAGTGTTGAATTTAATGCAGTTGCAAGAGTCGTTCTCCTGGAGGATGGCAAAAGACCCTAGTTGTGGACTAAGGCCCCTTGTACACTCATGGGGTTCTTGCTCTGGGACCAAGCAATTACAGTCATTGAAAAGGACCCTTGTGAGGGCCCCCAGTAGATGACTGGGGTTCTTGGTCTGGGACCAAGCAGAAAGACCCTTGTTAGGGCCCCGAGTAGATGACTGGGATTCTTGGTCTGGGACCAAGCAGTAAAGACCCTAGATGTATTCTAGGGCCCCTGGATGTCTTCCAAGGAATCATTTCCCTAAGCCTGGATTGATCCTTGGATGTGTTCCTTGGTGGTTGATATAAGTCCCTAGATATGTCTAGGGCCCCTAGATGTGTTCTAGGGTACCCATGCCTAAAGCATGGGTTGATCCTTGGTCTTGTACCTTGGTGGGTAAGACCCCAGATGTGTTATGGGGCAACCTGGTCTTTGACCAGGTAGATCTTGGTGTAATACCAAGATGTGTTGGTGTGTGATCCTCTTCCTCTCTCCCAGGATGGTCCATAGGACCTAGAAGAGACTATGAAGATGGGCATGACCACATTGTGTGGTGTAACACTTATGCAATGATGATAAAGTTAATTGGTCACCTTGAGAATCATATGGACATGTGTTGCCACTAAGAAAACCCATTTGCCCTCTCTTAACCCCTTGTTTGTTCTTCACCCTTTAGTTTTTGAATTTGCGTTTGAGTAGGGTTTGTATTTTTGTTTTTAGGGCTTGATAAGATTAAAATAGAAATATTAATTAAAATTTGAATGTGACATATTAAATTAATATTTATATTAATTAATATGTCATTATATTAATTATATTTTTATAACCCTAAGCCCTAATCTAAAACTATAAATAGAAACCCTTTCCCTCACTTTTCTATTCACTCATTCACTCTCCTATGCTATGTGGCTGATTGCTTTGAGATTTCATTCTAAGTGTTGCGGCCTCCCTTGACTGTTCAATTTGGTTTCATTCTAGGTGTTGGAAAGTGATTGAGTTGAGGGTTTGACTTTATGTTGGGTTGAGGGTTTGATTAGATGTTGAGTTGAGGGTGCTTCATCTCTGTGTTGTTTGTTGCTACCGATCCATCCTTCATCTGCTTCTACCTCACTAGATGATGTCGGCCACCCTCCACTCATCAGTCTTCAAGCTGATGGCACTATTCTAAGTAGCAGGCCCTCTTTTGAAGGTTGTCGTCCCCTACTCTGTGCAGATCTGATACCCATGAGGGTCATGGCTATCTTGTTGAGATTCTAGCCCCTTTTCAGTAGGAAGTCATCCTCCTTTTGAGTGGGGATCTGTAACCTCCAGAATGTCCTTCTCTTGTTGTCACAAGGGTTTACTTCCAGAAATATGTTTGGGGTTTGTTGTCCTTTCCTTGAGGTTTTTCTATGGTGGCAATAACAGTCCTATATTATCTTCTAATAGAGATCTAATTCTTAGTGGTTGATCTATGAGTCCAAGACTATATCTGAGCATAACTTCGAAGGCTTAACATTTCACATGTCTGTCAAGATTTTCTTCATTACACTGAGGTAATCTTCAGAGGTAAGTTACAGTTCACTTTAGTTTGATTCATTTATGCTCATATCTATTATTTGAAATGCTTAATGTTCTAGATCTATAGGATTAGATCTACTAGTGTGCAATACTAAAAAATATTGTTTAGGTTTAGATATATTGATTTGCAATACTCAGAAATATTGTTTAGTTCAAATCTAACTGTTATGCATACTCAAAAATATTCTTATAGTTCAAATCTAACTGCTTTACATACTCAGAAATATTTGTATAGTTCAGATCTAAATGTAGTGTTTTAGATCTACTTTGTTCTTGCTGGTCTAGCTAACAGAAATTTTAAAAAGGTATATTTTATGTTATTCTTCCCTATTTCTAACATTCATTCACTTTCTTGTTGATTTTAAAGATAATATATTATTGTTGTTATAAACTTGGTGTATGAATAAGTATCTAGTATTTCTCTACAATTTATTTAATCTTTCATCTTTCTTCATTTTCTTAGCTTAGATAACATCATTAATTGTCTTAACAACACCTCACTCAACTCACCTTGTCTCACTTTGATCTTTCCCCTAACTCAACCCTAGCTAATCAAGCAATCAATATAGGGGGCTAGTGACTTGCCTTTAGCTTGCTATAGGATCCCTTGAGGTTGAGCCTCCCTTGTGTTGGACCTTTATCCTTCACTAAAGCGAGGGACGTACTTTCCTAAGTGACAGTGACAATTACTTCCCTATTTTATACTAGTCAAGCATCTTGTGAAGGCTTTTCACAAGTGCTAGATTTTGTGATAGCATTTTGGCATCGTTGCGGGGGAGAATTGAGTGATTCTTGTTGTAATTTTGAAGTCTATGTTTCAACACTTTTGTGGTAAGCTCACTTCAATTCCTTACTTAGATAACTTACCTAGCGACTCCATCAAGGAAATAATCCTTTTTTATTATACACATTTTGATGAGCCTTGTCTAGAGGACTCATCTGGCAACTCCACTCATATCCTTTTTGAAAGGTATCATATTATGTTTAGATCTTGTTTAAATGTGCATATTCACAGATGAAGGAATCATGGCACCATGGAAACTTCATGAAATGTTTCCATCTCTTGATATTAAGAATGTTCATGGATACCCAAATCGCTATCTCGTGGATTGGGGAAATGATGTTACAAAATTTAATGGAAATCCATCTTCAGCCATTGCACATGTTGTAAAATTTTCCAAATACACTTCCGAGATAAATGCGATACATGAAAATGTGCTAATAAGACTATTTTTATTATCTCTAGAGGAAACATAGAAGAACTAGGTCAAGCATTCTTGTAATCTAAAGAGTATATCATGTCTTGCAATTCTCGTTCAAGAATTTCTCAAGCCTTGGGGGCCGAGATTTCCCAGATTTGAAGACACTCTTCAAGATCTTGCAAGAGCCCTTTTAGAAGAGGGATTCTTCATAAATCCTATTGAAGGTGATGAATACATAATTAAGGAGCAAGCAGTTGAGGATGATTATGATGATGTCTCAAGTGAAAAAAGTTACCAAGCACTTAAGGAGAGCATTGAAGAAGACAAGAAGTTTTGTGAATAGTTGGTTAAACATTGCTACTATCTTGAGTTCCTAATTGGACTTTGCATACAAAGAAGGGAGAGTTTGATGTTGTTTTGCAAAATTATCAAGAGAGCCCCAATTATATGTTGACCCAAGAAATTTCCCGAGGCATATAATGGAGTAAATTCATTATGTGACATCATAACAAAGAAATATGGTAGCAAAGGAAACTCTCCAAGCCTGGATCAGCCATTCACATCGTCTAAGGAAACACTGGAGCATGATATATTTGAAGAAGAATGGGGTGATCGAGACAAAAACACAGATACAAGAAGACCTGATTATGCTTATTTTCCAGATGGTCAAACAAATGATGCAGACTTCATCAAAAGACAAAATCTTGAAGAGATTCAATGCGAGGAAAGTCATAAAGTACATGAAATAGAACAAGAGCTACCTC
>ML829554.1:4380-45125 GCA_009831015.1 Picea engelmannii | reverse complement strand
GCTGCTTGTCATATAGGCTAGTTTTCCTTTGGCCTATAAACAATTAAAACTAACTCCTAGAACATTGTAATTAAAATCCATTTAGTAACTAGGGACAACCCCCCTTGGCTTCCCTAGGAGTAAGCCTAGACGGAAGAAGTACCGCCAAGGTGACAGTGTGGGCAGGGACTTAGACATTGTGTCTCCGAGGGCACACTAAGTGAGCCGGACTTAGCTCACGTTTGCAAGTGTGCATTAGGGCGACAACAGGCACCAAGCATGCAATACGAGGATATGGAATAGTGTCATTCCATATGGAGTCGAGAGATGTATTGAGGATATCAAATGTCTTATGGGTACAAGAGCTCAGGAGGAGTGTGCTCTTAGTCTCAACGATTGAGGAGAAGGGTTATGCAATCTTGTTTCAGGATAGACAGGTGTTATTCATTGTTGAAGTTTTGCAACTTCGGGAAGTCATTCTCCACAAGGAAGGACAAGACCCATATGACCATTAAATAAGCCCTAGGAAGAAATTGAAGACCCAAGAAGAGAAGTCGGCCCCACCAGTTAAAGACGTAAAATAATAAAGTAAAATTGAAGACCCAAAATGAGAAGTCGGCCCCATAGAAAAAAAACAGGGGCCTGGATTAGTATAAATACAGGTTGGATCATTTCATTTGGACAACCACAGTTCTTCTGCAGTGTGCACTAGCGAGTTGCTTTGTGCCAGTTTCTTCCCAGTTGCAGTGCTTGGTCTACTTACTTATGTGTTATCTTGGAGAAGCGTTAGGCTTGGAGGATCTTTCTCTTGGTTATTCTTGGTCATATTATTGAGGCGCTAGACTTGGGGAGGATATTTTGTGTATGGTATTTTGATCTAGTGATGGTGATGTACAAGTAATATCTTGGACTGAATTCTTCTATAAGAAAGGTTGTTGGGTTTTCTCCCAAGGTTGGGTTTCCCAAGATAAACTCTTGTGTTCTTGTGTCTACTGTGCATGGTTAATATTTCTAAATCTTGTTATTTCTGTTGCATTGTTATAGTTAAGATTTTCAGTGTACAGTTATCCTATGATAACTATGGTATGAAAGTGAATCTTGTTTTGAAATCATAAGGCAATAACTATCAAAATCTGAGAATCAGAAAAATCAACATGGTATCAAAGCTTTGTTGAAATATTGCCACTGTACAGTTTTCTATTAAGCCCTGAACTTGTCAAGCTCATTGAGCACTTATTGAAAAGTCGTTGGATCTAACTCCACCACTGATCAACTTGTCTTGATCCAGCGCATTCATTGCACCTCTCGGATTGCAGTTTGGTGAAAGTTGAAGTTTCACCCAAAAAAAAAAATCCCTCGACAGTTGCAGCAACATTCTGTAAAGCTTGAAGAGCAAATTATTGGGTTGAGTTGGGAAGAATTTTAGCATATACCAACTCGCTTTGCCTTAGCGCACCTACTAAACTTCTCATACTGACAATTCGTCAAATTTGAAATTTTAGGGTTTCAGGCTTGTTGACATTTTTAAAGTCGTTGAACCTTCTAATTCAGATTTCTAACTTCTTCTCGTTGAGATGATGTACTGTATCAAATTAGAAGACACGCTGGATGGTGCTACAAATTTTAGAGGTAAGCACTTGTATATAAGTTATATCATGAGGGTGTTTGCAGGAGATGTACACTTGGCAAAAGGACATTCGTTCAAGCAGTGATAGTAGATCCAAAGGGATCTTAGATCTAGCACACTCAAAGGAAGCTCAAGAGTTGGAGGCAGCGGTGGTGATGTCTCCTATAGTATATGACAACTCGAAATCAAATGGAATAGTAGTATCAAGACTCCAGGTTTGCATATCAAGTTTGATATTTCATATTGTTGCATCTTAAGTAAATGTTGTAACCGGGACAACAGTCTTTAGAGTTTTATTACTATTGAGTACTTTAGATATCAAATGTTTGGTTACACTTGAGTATTGTTGGTATTGTTGACCGCCTCTCCAACTAGGGAGTCAACTCCATGTGCCATGAAGAGATGCATCATCAGATGTTCATTTGTCGAAGATTATTTGGTTCTACGGGGCATTTTTGGCCCCAACACGTCTTTTTGTAACTGGAATTTCCGCACCCCTGTACGGGTTAATAATGTAATAGGTTTGCATGGGTCATATTTAGGTCAGTTACCTTGGGATGGGTTCATTAGGAGAGTTCCTTTCACCAAGGGTTTTTTATCCTCGGGTTATCAATTGGGCTTTTCAGCCCTATTGATTTCCCTTGAGTTTTTCCCTCACACTTGCAATAATTCCTCCAAAGTGGTGAAGGGAGTTCTAATGGGCTTATCCTCTGGTAACTAAGGTTTAGTGATGATGTAAATGACCATGTAAGACATCTTAGAAAGTTTCACGGAACTCCGATGAGTCCAGATTAAGTTTTTTTAATTAATTAATTTTTAATTAAATTTCCCTAAGTTTGAAGGTTTAATTATTCAATTAATTAATTTTTTTTGAGCAAAAATTGTAAAAACTAGGTCGTGGACTTTTGATAGGAGTATTTGTGCTCAAAAGAAATGGAATGAGACCCCCTACACCCTTGGACCAAGTTTCAGCTCAGTCGGACAACTTTTGCTATGGGTTTGTCCACTAGGAGTGTCAGTCAGTCAAAAACAACAATTTTAATTGCTAGGTCACATAGCAAAAATGTAATTTTTGTAATAATGAGTTAAAAGGATATTGTAAAGGTGGAAAAAAAATAGAGAGAGGTTTTCTAGCCTAAACCTACCCAGCGCAACCTTTTCCAACCTTTTAAACACCCTCATCCCCTCACCTCACTCAAACCCTCACGCCCCCTAGGGCATTTACCCCCGCCCCGCCTCCCCCTTGTTGATGAAACGTTGTGACTCAAGTCTAGAAGGGGTGGTGGACCCCTCTCTTATGTGGTGTGCCTTCCCTCACCCGCCACCCCCCCCTTGTTGATGAAACGTTGTGACTCAAGTCTAGAAGGGGTGGTGGACCCCTCTCTTGTGTGGTGTGCCTTCCCTCACCCTCCACGTCACCCTCTAGCCTAACTCCACTCCCCTCCTATCATTTATCCCTTTCCATTCCTAGCCTAAACCCCAAGTGGTGCGCCCTCCTAGAAGAGTTACGCCCCCCTTCATGTGGAAAACTCTAGAAAATTAATTTTAATGAGTTGGGGCCCCTTCTCTCATGTGGCACGCTTTTCCTAGCCTCCCACTTCCCTTTTTGCTTGATCCCAATGCCTCATAACCCTTCCACCTCATAGATCCATGTCTCAAACCCTAGATGGTGCTCCCCCCTCCTTGGGATCTCATCTTGTGCTTGGTGGTGGACACTTGGCATTGATCCAAGAGAGGTAGGTTTGTCTCTCCAAGTATAAATAGATCCCTTTTCTCACTCCCTCCTCACCATATCTTGAGCTATTGTTATGCTACTTGATTTTCACCACTCTCTCTCTCTTTCTTGTCCATCTTTCATCCATTTTTTGGCTCTTAGGGTTTTGGAGCAAGTATTTCTCCAAGATCCATTTTTGAGTAATAAAGGAGAAACTTTGGAGAATATTGGAAGAGCAACAAGTATTTTTGTTCTTGCTTACACATGAGGTAATGTTGTGAAATTTAGTATGATGGTTGCATAGATTAGATTCTTGGGTAAAGTGTTTTACTTGGGTAGATCTAACAACAAGTATTCTTGTAGATGTGGGTTTGTTAATAAGGTGCAAGTATTTCATTTTGTTAGCATATTCAGCCATATTATCTTCTTGTATGCATATTATCTTGTCTAGTTTTGCAGGTTTGGCTTCAAGGGTTTTGTTGGGATTGCCTCAAGGAAGAGTCCTCCCTCAAAGCACACTAAAACTCTTTCTTTCTCATTCTTTACTCATTCTTTTACTACTGTTCATTTTATATATTATTTCAGCTAGCCTAACAGTAGATTGGTCACTTTAATCCATTTTTATCACAAGTTTTTAAGGAGAAAAATTGTTGCCCTAAAAACAAAAAACAAAAATTCACATTGTTGGTTGTGTTCAGTTTTTCTAGCAAGCATAGCTCGCTGGTTTTTGTAGGTTTGTAACAAGTTGAGGGGGTTATGCTACCCAAAATCATCCACACAACACTCCAAGACCCTTCTCTTCAAGTGGGTAACACATCTCAACCTTTTATCTTTCTTTTCTAACTCTTTGTGCATAATTTCTTCACCTTTAGGTAGGTTTTGCTAGCTCATAAGCTTGGGAGGAGAATTGGTATGGCCTACCTCCCATGTGTGATCTTAGGGTTTGATCTAGCTTTGATTTTTTCATCTCCAAATCGTTTTTCTAAGCTAGGACGTGGGGTTAGTGAGCATCTTGTTCATAGTTGTTGTTGTTTGTTTTCCTTTCAACCTCCTTAGCACAATAAAGGTAGGCTTGCCTCCACCTTGTGCCATTGAGTGATTTGTCTTGCTTTTTATTTCTCTTTCAAGTTTATCTAATCTTAATAATTCCCTACACCTTGGGAGAGAAACCCCCAAAATCATAAGGCTAGGCTAAGTAATGTGTTATTGATCTCTTCATGCTTTAATGGTTTTAATATTCTAGATCTAGATCCCTACATACATTAGTCCTTAGCTTAAGCCCTTGGGGCATAATCAACTTGCTTAAATCTACTTGCATGTTATAGGCTCTCTTAAGATCTATCTTGTTTTACATGCTCTAATCCAACACACTAAATGGTTAATGCTTAAATGATATAGTAAGTGGTTTTCCTTTTCATGTTATCACATCTTTAAGGCCACTTGCCATCACACTCAAGTTAATATCTTGTTCGATAAGTTGATAGTGTAGGCACACACCTAAAGTTTCAAGTTTTTCCATTCACACTTAATGTTTTTCTCTTAATGCTTCAACAAACATAAGATAAGTGGTGATAAGCTTGAATCTCTCTCATTTTCTTTGGCAAGTTGTTCTTGCCCTTGTGCATTATTATTCTTTCATAACAAGCTTTCATGTTAATGGTTTAATCAATGGTGATGAATTAAATCATTATTTAGCTTACTCGTACATGCTTTATATGTGTTAAAGTGTTTCATTTCCATGCTTAAATAACACACTTTACAAGCTACAATAAGTTTCGGTTTTGGCATTTAATCACCAATTTAAGGCAACTAAGAGTCACTTAAACACTCTCTAATACACCTAAAAGTCTAACCAATTGATATACATACTTAATAGACATAATAGGGTACCTTGAACCACCATCTTCACCATCTAAAACGGGGATTGAGGAGGGCAACGGAAGGTGTTAGGCCAGGGAGGGTCTCACGGCGCACGGTGTCCTTCCCGTAAAAACTCAATTCTTAGGGTTGACCTGTGAAGCTAGGGTAGGCCTCGTTGCCTCACTTCTTGAGCATCCAGCAGCCATTTGGCAATCGGGGGAGGAGGTTTTAGGTTAAACATATAATAAGGGTAATTAAAATCCTTCAAATCTTAAAACCCTTAACTCATTAAGCAAATAAACCTTGGTTAACTCTAATTCATCTTGTGGTTTAATACTTGCAAACTTAAATCTTTCAATCTCATTTACAAATAATGCTTTGTGGTTAATCAACTAAGTATCTTAATCTTCGTGGAACACTTGTGTTTAAGCTTCTAAATTTTCTAAGTGTCCTTGTGAATTCATTGTGTTGATGTTGCCATTGAGGGGCAGTCCAATAGAGTAAGTGTTATTGGGGCATGCTTAGGCTTAATGTGTTGATAATGCTTATTCCTTGATCTTATTTAATATCCTGCACATTTGAAGAAACATGGTTAGCTTGTTGTGTTGTATCATTGTGTAACTAGTATTCTTTATTGTAATAACTTGTATCTAGTATTCTTGTGGAGTAACTATTCTTTTGTAATCTTTGTAATCATATTGTAACGAAACACCCTTACATTTAGTTAACCCCTTGCCCAACCTTAGGCACTAGTCTTAGTTGACCTAGGGAAAGGCTTGCTTGACATACAAACTCTCGCATCTTGCATTGTTGCTTTAGCATCATAGGTTAGGCTCCCCCAAACCTTAACAAATTAAAATCAACTCCTAGAACTTAAACTCTAAATCTTATCTAGAAACTAGGGTCTACCTCCCTTGGCTTCCCTAGGAGTAAGCCTAGACGGAAGAGGTTCAAGCCAAAGTGACAACGTGGGCTTTGAAGCTAGGCATTGTGCCTCCAAGGACACACTAAATGAGCAGGACTTGGATCACGTTTGCAAGTGTGTATAAGGACAGCAACAGGTACGATGATCATTATGAAAATGTTCATTGTTTAGTACTAATGATGCACTTCCTAATGATGGACCACATTTGTTTGGTCTGAAACGTCGAATAAAAAATTGATGCAATGAATCTGAAAGAACTACCTTATCATAACACCAGTCGCAAAAGTCTCAGAACTCAAATAACGATGCACTTATTTACAAGATGAAATTGATCTCTTCTAGAAGATGTTCTTGGTTGTTGTCTATGTCTCGGGCGGGTTACCCTGTAAATTCCATGGAGGTTACTATGGAGATGTTCTTGTTTTATTCTGGGCAGGTTACTAAGGAGAAATGATTGATCGCAACACAAGAAAAGTGTTGTTCTCGTATTTTGTGTTGTTCTTGTTTCTTATTCTTGTTCTAGTTCCAGGCAGGTCACAGATGATAGCTCCAAGAAGGAGCTATAGTGATAATTGTCCATGTTCTTGTTCTTATTTCTTATCATAAGAACGTTGTTCTTGTCTGCTATTTTCCCTCGTTATTGCTCTTGTTCCAGGCAGGTCAATGGTGATAGCTCTGAGAGGGAGCTATAGTGACAGTTGTAGGTGGAAACAAATTTGATGGTCTCTAGTTTGAGACATGGAGCAGACTATCCAGACATAGAGTTGTGTACATGACAGTACACATCCATGTACCGAAGGCGAAAAGGACAAAGTTAGAACCTTCTGGAAAGAATGATACTTTTGTGGGACACAGAGTGTCTCACAAGGAGATTGATTGCAAGAAGCAAAAGACTCTAAAGGATGATCGTACAGTCCAGTTGTCCATCCTTCAGACTATCGGGAGGAGTCAATAGAGCCAACAGGGCCAGTGGATCTACCTAGAGATATTGGAGTGACCAGGGAGAGGCCAGCATGGCTTCATGATACTTAGCAGGATGCAATAAAACGTGCAGCACCCCGTGATACTTTGCAAGATGCAGTAAAACATGCAGCGCCCCGTGATACTTTCAGGAAGAGAAAACGACCTCAGATATTCTCATAGAGTCAAGGTTGTGAGGAGCAGGTGGCTCCACCAGTGGTGAGGCAGATGGCCCCACCAAGTACCGATTCAAAGGGAGTCATCCCTCAAGTTCCAATAGGGAGGAGCAACCTCCCAGGACAATTCATAGGAGATCAAACTTCAGATGAGGTCAGCAAGTGCAAAGGGAGTAGATGGCTCCATAGATTGTACAGAGTCAAAAGGAGTCATGTTTTAGGGGGAGCATAGTACTCCAGGATCAATGGATAATTGATGAGCTTGGTTTTAACCAAAAATTATGCAAATTGCAACCTTTACCACAAGGTTGTTGTTGGTGATCCATTGATCTTGGTGCTCATGATCTAAAGCAGAGTGGCTCATTCTCAATTGACAGAGGGAGTTGGCCATAGAGCTCGAGGTGGAGGATCCTGGCTAGATGTACTATTTCTTGGGATTGAAGGCATGACAGAGATCAGATGAGATCTTCCTCAGACAAAGGATATTGATGAGGTTCGATATGATGGACTGCAAGTCCATGACTACACCTATGGAGACAAATCTGGATAAGTTGAGTGATTCTACTTCATATTCAAATTTGGTGGATCCCACGATGTATAGGCAGTTGATTGGATCCTTGAAGTACCTGGCTAACACCAGGTCAAATACTTGCTTTGCACCTTGAGCCAATTTATGGTAGAGCCGAGACACTACGATTGGGTTGCAACAAAGCATGAGTTGAGGTACCTACATGGTATAGTTGGATATGGCCTCAGATATGTCTCAGATGGTGAAGTGAGGTTGTAGGGATATACAGATTTTGATTGGGCAAGGAGTGCAATAGACAGATTGAGCACCTTTGGGTGTTGTTGCTTCAACTTGGGATCGGTTACAATTTCAGGAAAGCAGGTTTTTGTAGCACTCAATACAGCAGAGACGAAGTATATCACAACCAATGTAGCAAGTTGTGAAGCAGTGTGGCTTCATAAGCTTCTTGCATGACTTCATCCGAGACATGATGCAGAAGGGAGCAGTGAAGCTCCAGTACATATCCACAAATGAACAAAGCAGACATTCTCACCAAACCTCTGTCGAAGGTGAAGTTTGAATACTTCAAGGACAAGCTTGGCGTGATGCAGAATGTATCCCTCATTCAGAGGGAGTGTTGATGTTTTGGGCAGAACAGTGCAGACACTCTCCTTCGATAGCCATGTGGCTTGGCGTGATGCAGAATGTATCCCTCATTGAGAGGGAGTGTTGATGTTTTGGGCAGCACCGGACAGACACTCTCCTCTGATGGTCATGTGACTTGGTTAAGGAGAATGGCACGGGCATAGTCTTTATCCTTGATCATGTGACTTGACAAGGACCAACAAAGACTTGAGGTGTTGATGTTTCTCTAGACGGCAGTATCGGGTTGACATTCTCCTTCGATGGCCATGTGACTTAGCTAAGGAGAATGGCAAACATTCTCTTCAGATGGCCATGTGACTTAGCTAAGGAGAATGGCAGACATTCTCTTCAGATGGCCATGTGACTTGGTTATGGAGAATGGTACATTCTTCTTCTCAAATGGTCGTGTGACTTGGCTAAGAAGAATGGCCCAAGTGTAGTCTTTATCCTTGATCATGTGACTTGATCAAGGACCAATGAAGACTCAAGGTACATATGCATCGGACAAACATTCTCCTCTAATGGTCATGTGACTTGGCTAAGGAGAATGGTCCAAGGCGTTAATGTTCTCCATGTATTAGCATCGAGCAGACACTCTCCTCTGACGGCCATGTGATCTGGCTAAGGAGAGTGGCCTAGGGTGTTGATGTTCTTTGTGTATTAGCATCGGGCAGACACTTTCCTCCAATGGCCATGTAACATGGCTAAGGACAGTGGCCCAGGGTGTTGATGTTCTCCATGTAATAGCATCGGGCATTCTCCTCCAATGGCCATATGACTTGGCTAAGGAGAATGGCCCTAGTGTGGTGTCTATCCTTGATCGTGTGACTTGACAAGGACCGTTGGAGACCTGAGGTGCTACGTGGGAGAAGCATACATCAATTGGGTGCATGCCAGAGAAGATTACATCAACTATGCTCAATGACAACCTTTCTAGGACAGAAGAAATCCAAGTATGGAGAATGTCTCCCTCGTTGAGAGGGAGTGTTGAAGTTTTGCAACTTCGAGTAGTCATTCTCCACACGGAAGTACAAGAAGACCCATCTGACCATTAAAGAAGCCCCATGAAGAAATTGAAGACCCAAGAAGAGAAGTCGACCCCACTAGTAAAAGATAGAAAATAATAAAGTAAAATTGAAGACCCAAAATGAGATGTCGACCCCACAGATAAAGGCAGACGCCTGGATTAGTATAAATACAGGCTAGATCATTTCATTTGGGCAGACACAGTTCTCCTTCTGCAGTGCACACTAGCTAGTTGCTTTGTGCCAGTTGCATTTTCTCAATTGCAGTTCTTGGTTTACTTACTTATGCGTTATCTTGGAGATGTGCTAGGCTTGGAGGATCTTTCACTTGGCCATTCTTGGTCATATTATTGAGGCGCTAGCTCTTGGAGGCGTTAGACTTGGGGAAGATCTTTTTTGTATGGTATTTTGATCTGGTGATGGTGATGTACTTGTAATATCTTGGACTGAATTCTTCTATAAGAAAGGTTGATGGGTTTTCTCCCAAGGTTGGGTTTCCCAGGATAAACTCGTGTTCTTGTGTCCATTGTCCATGGTTAATATTTATAGACCTTGTTATTTCTACTACATTGTTATAGTTGAGATTTTCAATGTACAATTATTCTATAATAACTGTGGTATGAAAGTGAATCTTGTTTTGAAATCATAAGGTAATAACTATCAAGATCTAAAAACAAAAATAATCAACATTCATGCCCAGAGGATCTAGCTCCAACACATCTGTGGTTCTTGGAGTTAGAGAGAGCAACCTATATAGGTTGAAGAACCATCCTATGGGAGCCATGGCCAGTAGCAACAGCTTGACAGAGGACAAGGAGCGAGTAGCTCGAGAGGTTGTGCAGACTCGAAGGGAGTCAGCCCTCATGATCCAATGGAGATGAGCAGCCTCCCAAGTCAATCAGGAGGAAGTTAGACTTCAAAGGGAGTCAACAGACTTAGAGGGAGCATCACTCATCCAAAGGAAGTCTATCTTCAGGTACAAGTGGGAGAGAAGAATCTTCCAAAATCGTCAAGAAGGTGTCATAGGTTGAGGAAGCCAAGGAGGCTCAAAAGCGTGAGGCTTTTAGGAGCAACATGACTTCCAAGAAGGAACCATGCCATGCAACAGGATTTGTTTCAGTGACAGAGGTAGCAGCCAATCAGGAGGATTTGACTGCAATTGTGATAGCAAATCCAGAGTGGGAAGTAGAGCCACTTCTAGTGTAGGAGACAAAGATACTTCCAGGAGACATTGGAGTGGGTGAGAATGCATCCCTCGCTAAGAGGGAGTGTTGATGTATTGTAGCTTTGGAAAGTATTCCCACTAGTGGCCATGGTGTCGAGCATGTGGGAATCTTCATTGGCCCTAGATAACATTTTTGTTTCGGTAAAAACACCCTTGGAATGAAGTTGGGGCTTGATGGGTTTGGTGATCGGCTTTGTAGCCTTATATGTTGGGGCTTCACACACACAAGGAGGAATAAAATATTATAATTTAATGTTGAGTTTAGTAAAGGGCTCCTTAGAGTAAGTTAAGGGATTCTAAACTCACATTAGACTCCTTTATAAGGAGAGGAGAGATTGTGACAAATCTCATAGTGATATTATGGAGTTAGCATAAGTGAGTGAATACTTGTGCTAGGAGGCTTGGTGATTTCAGCAAGGAAATTTCTACAACTTTGGCAAATATAGCCTAGGGTTACAGATCCTCTATTTTTTGTTCTTAGTAGGGAAATCACACGTGTGAGGTGAGGAAGATCGTAGGTGTGGAGGAGAGAAACAACCACAGAAGGAAAATTGTTCGTACAGTATTTATGGATAGGTATGCGGGTTTCAATGGAGACAGTCGCGTATGTACGCGGGTTTCAGGGGAGAGAGTCGTGTATGTGTGTGGATCTCAATGGAGACAGTCGCATACGTTTAGGGGTCGTACCACATGATTTTCTGGGCAGTAGCAAGTTTGTACAGGCTGACATCAGCAACCGTACAATTGACGTCATCAGGTCGTACAAGTGCAGCGAGAGCAGATTTGTAAGTTAGGATTTGTCCCAGGAATTTTATTGATTTTGTGGTTTTTTAGAGTGGTTTTTTCCTCATATTTGGTGATTTTGTGACAATTGAGAGGGGATTTTTTTTGCCCTCAAAAATTTCAGAATTTGAAAATTTCCAGAACAGAAAATTGTGTCTCAGGTATATGTATGATTTATCTCTGATCTTGTTGTTTCCACTGATGTAATTTTCAAACAATAATTTCAGTGTAAAATTGTTCAGTGATAACAGCTAGGGTTTACTGTTTGGATCACTTGGAAGTAATTTTCAAATCTGAAATTAGTTTCACATATGAAAAAATGACAATGAAGACTTTTCACAAGTGTTGGATTTTGTGATAACAAGTCCAAGGCTATCATCCTTAGCACTGCTGAGTTGATAATCAGATCTTACTTTCATACCTTCATGATTGAACTGCATTTCCCATTGTAGAGAGTTTATCCAAACCTATTTTCAAACTTGGAATAACTAGATTCTATAAACATTATATTGACCAAGAATGGAATCAGAGTTGAGCTTGGTAGTTTTGAAATCCATATTTCTGCAATTAGGTCTACTGGGAATTTCTTTGTACTTGTAAGTGAATTAAGATAGTATATCTAGTCTTCAACCCATGATATTTGATTAATTTGTCATGCCCCTCCTTCATTGTTGTTTTGACATCATCTGATCCATTTAATTTTCCCAATGTATCTTCAGTTTCTCCAATGCGCGTAGCCATTTTCCAAATGATCTGGGAACTGTAGCTTCTTGTCTGTAAGTCGAATAACATGGAGAAATCCCAGTATTTATTTTGTAGCATGTTTTTAATGACCATTAATAAAGAGAGCTGTGGATCAGTCATATTGTCCCTATCCACGTGGCTTCTTTATGCATTTCAAATGATTTCTACAGTCGAATCAAATTGGCCATTTTTCCCGAATGATGGGAGTACTTGTCTAGTGTTGAATCATAGATATATGTCTTGGGCTTCTGATGGTATCCTTGATTAGAAAATACACCCATTTCTGGGTGGTAATCCTTGGGCCAAGCCAATGTCTACTCCCTTACAGGGAGATTCTTTCTTAACTCACTTTGATTAAACCTAAACATCTTCAGGAATGAATATCTAATTTTATACTCATTAGAGGCATAAGTGTTTATAAAGAAAGATTACACAATGAGAAACTGCCACATAATCACACTTAATGATGCATTACACCATGTCTATATTATCACTAGCTATTACAATGAACTCCTAACCTCCAATTTTCTATCACTGCTTTCTTTGATCAGTTTCAACCAGATTCTTATCTTGGTTCAAACTGACCTTCTAGACCTTGTGTACTGCAGTCAAAATCTGTCATGACACCATTCAGGGGCTAGCACGCCAGTGGTCAGAAAATACTCTGGAGCATAGAAAACCTAAGAGACTGTGATCCTAGGGTCAATTCTACAGAACAACCATCTAAAGCCCCTTTAAGGCATCTTTTACATTACACTTTTTCAAAATTGATTAATTATTTTCCAGAAAAAATAAGTGTAAGGTAATAAAATAGAAGCAGACAACAGATTATAAGCCTTGACATTCTGAAAAGTGGAAAAGTCTTCTCTAGTAGGAGAGATGCTGACCTTTGAAAGAGTTCAATGTCTATCATTTTCAGTTTATCAACTTAACACAATGATCAGACAGATACCTCTCTAATCAATATCTGCAATATCTTTGCCCTTGATCCTTTTTACATTGTTCAGTCTCCGAGTCAAATCTCTCATGACATCAATAAGCATCTCTTTCTTCTTTATCCGATATTCTACTGCCAATTTCATGGCTTCTGAATTCCCTTCTTTCCTTAGAAGCATCTCATCCTCCATTGTCTTGGTTGGGAAGTGTCCCAAAGAAATGGCACATAATGCAATAATTGTGCGGAGAACGTTACTTTCATTAGCTGCACCAAGTGGAGCTTCCATTGCTAATGATTGCAGATTGATAAGATCATGCTTCTCTATAGACTCCAAATCCTCAGCAAACAGTACTCTTAGAGCAGCTAACAAATGACCATCCACCAAGTCCACACCTCCCAAAGTTACCTGTAAAAAATATTAAAAATCAGATACACACAATTTCCTTTCCTATGGAGAATTTAGGAGGTCAATAACTTTCACCGTATGGTACTTGAAATATAAAGTACAAACCTTTTCAACTGCCTGATCACCTTGTACTTTTAGCTGACAAAGAATTTCTTGCTGCCAACGAGCAGGAGATGCAAAAGCATCAGAGTGCACACCAGCAATGGCAGCAGCAGCATCCAAAAGAGCCCTATCATATTTTAGCTCAACATAATCATGTTGATTTTTAGATACTACGAATCCATAATCTATTAGAAACAGGTCATTAGTCAAAGGACCATAGTCTAACAAAATTGGAGCATGTTCTTGTATTTGCTCCTCAGAGACAACCTGCATAGGAACAAGATTGTCTACTGTAAAATTCCAAAAGCCTCTCCAGATTAAGAACGAACTTAATCACTAATTTAACACCTAGTAATAGAAATAAAAGTACCGAGTCATGTCCCGTGATTCAAAAATGCCCGATCCAACAAAAATAAAGTGGGCAATCTTGAATAAAATAGGAAAATCAAAAAAATACTAAATTAATAGAAGATGCAAGCCAGAAAATACTTAAATTTATCACACTAAGTTAAAAGAAAACTCATCCTGGCCCAAAGTTTACACCAATACCCAACTGTTATGATTTTCAACCCCATTAATTGTTAGTATTAAACTTGACTTAGTGGGTAACATTAAGATTTAATCATTAATATTAATATTTAATATATTAATATGTATGTTTGATATATTATTTACAAGTGACCCTGACCAGAAGGGTCACATCTCTTACCCACTTATACCATAAGCGGATTTTGTATTATCACAAACATTGAGCTTATTCCGTATCATTTATTCCAGTGTTCATTGTGTGTGTTGTGCAGAGTCACGTTTATTATAACAATCTATGTTGCACAAGTTTCTGAAATGTGGGAAAATCTTAAGTGTTGGTATGGGTATCTGGAATGGCTAGAAGTTTTGCCCAAATTTGCAGAAAATTGGTAGGTTTGCAGTGGCAATAATAGATATTAAAAAAATACTAAGATTATATTAAAAAAAACATAAACTAGGGGAAAATGGGGGTCAGGTGCATTAAGGAGCTATACAATGCTCTTAAAAAGTTAAAACCTATGTCAACATTAATATCTACTGATATAAATAAGGACATAATATTAATATGCATTAAACTATTACTAGTATAAAAGTGTATGTATAATATTAATATTATACCATAAGATTTGACCAAACAGTACAAATGCCTTTTTTAGTTTTTCCCTTTCCTTATAGTCATTGTCAATATATTTTATTATAAAAAGGTTTGAACTTTGACCAAATCAACAAGCCCCAATTAACTCTGTCCTTGGATGAATTTCAAAACCACCCTAGACTCTTTGAAAACATAAACAGACTTGGGGCCATTGACAATGAATCAGAATGACAAGATGAATAATGAAGGTGTTCTACTGACTTAAGACAAGAAGGCAGTTATGACAAAGGACTTCAAACTCCTCTAAAAGATAGATCAACAGCCATTAAACCTGCAAATCAATGACCCAACTAGGACTCGATGAGTGCAAACCACATGAATATGCAGATTCATAAGGGTGCATCCAACATAGTTGGCAATTTTTGGACCTGGCTGGGCTCATGTGGAGTTGTAACCTAGCAGAAAAACAAGCCATAACATAGGTAATTTGGGCCCCATGAAATTGAAAATGCGTCGAACATCATGGGAAAAACATTGGAAGTGCTGCACCCCTCACCAAAAAGATTCTGCTGCCAAGTTCCCAAAGCCCCCTGAACATTTCCTACCAGTTCCAAAGCTCTTGGAACTCGGGCAATGATGAGAACAAGTTCCCCAACTCCTGAGAGTTGTTCCCATGCAACTAGGATAATGATCCTAGCATACAACCACTATTAATAATATGGTATTAGAGTCGAGGAGTTAAGGCCCCCCAACTTGTTGATGGAATTGTGCTCAAATCTTTAAGAAATTTGAATCAAACACTTGAGACAATTATGGATAGGTCTGTGAATGGGCATGTAAAAAACAATAAATAAAGCATCATGTAGCCCTCACACAGTCTATCCAAAGTGTAATTGTTGTGCTTGTGATTTTTACTAGCAGCCCATGTTTCAATCCATGTTCTCCCTATGCACTACAATAGTAAATCTAGTCAAATTAATCTGTGCTAAATGTCTTTTCAGCTCAACTTGCACTCCTATATCAAACAACTCACCTATCATCAGCAAAATCATCAGAGCCCATGCATTAAAGAATTTATCTCATCCGGCCTCTTGATACACAATTGTTGTCACTCACTCAATCACCACCCTCAGTTTTGGAAGGTTCCATGGGATAACTAGGAACACCTTTTGTAGGAGGCTTTGTATTGGTAGTCTTTTGATGTGGATAGCCCGCAACGCAACCAAAAGCCAAAGCAACGGGTAAGGAAACTTCCTCTAGAAGTTTCCTTAGAAGGTAGAGTTAGTATAAATAAGAGTAGGAGGTATTGGATATTTTTTGTCTTGGAGATAATTGTAATAGAGCTCTGCTCTGCTGGAGGTTGCCCCCTCGAAGAGGCTAGTGAACATTGCTATCTTTACTAAAGGTGCTCTTTCTGGTGTTATTCTGGTATTGTTCTAGCTATAATCTTGTTGTTTCATTATTGCTTGCTAAATATTTTTGTTTTGCATAATATAATTTATCTGGTATATTGCACTCAGTCCAGCATTGAATGGAAGAAGCAATACAAGGAAGCAATGTTTAAATACATAGCTAGATAGTGGTATGATGCATTTATCCCTTTCAATGTCTCCACACACATAACTATCAGCCTATGTAAATTGTAAGGGCTTCACAAACCCTAATTTTCATGAGTTATGGGGACCACTTTTACAAAATGAAGTTAGATGCAAAAATGATGAATTGAGAGAGTTTAACGAATCATGAACCAAAATGAGATTACCATCATGTCAAATGGATGGACTAATGAGAAGTCTCATACAGAAATAATTTCCTCATGACATGCCCATGAGGAACTATGTTTCTAGAACCAATACATGCATCCAGTCATGTGAAGAATGCACAGTCTGAGCTTTTGGATGAGGTGGTTGAGGAGGTGGAGGTGCAAAGTGTTGTATAGATCATTATTGATAATGCTTCTATGTTATTGTTGGTATGTTGTTGGAGGAGAAACACCCAAGCATTTTCAAGACCCCATAAGTTGCACACTACCTAGACAAACTTGAGGATATAGGCAAAGAACCATTTGGTGAAAAATGTTATAAATCAAGCCAAGTCATTACCAAATACATCTATAACCCCACATGGGTATTGAACCTAATGAGGAAAAACACAAAGAGACGAGAAGATTGTTAGGCCAAACATAACTAGATTTGCAAACTTCCTCGCATTGCAATCTCTCATTTTGAAGTGGCTAGACTGCTCAAAAGGCATGAATAATAATAATAATAAAGGATTGATAATAATAATGATGATTCTTACATTGACGAGGGCCACTTATATTATAGCCCATGCGATTTTACAAAGGAGTCATAACTTTTAGTCATGACTATTAATTATAATGTTTTATTATTATTAAATTGAATTTATTATTTATTGTTACTTTTATTATTATCTTTATTTAATTATCATGTACATAACATTGCCTTTCCCTTAAGGAATGCTTTGTCCTCAAAGCATGGGTAAGGATGGATGTTGTTGACGAAAACTCTGTCTCCCAAGAAGCATCATCTTCTAGTAGGTTCTTCCATTTGATGAGATACTCTTTAATTACTCCGAGCGTAATTTCTTCTCTCTGGTGGAAATGATACCTTTTGGTTCTAAAACAATCTTACCTTCATCATCTAATGTAGGTAGTGTTGTATGCACTATTTGGTGCTTACCCAACACCTTGAGACAAGATACATGGAAAACATTGTCGATGCGACTTTTCTCCGGTAGGTCCAAACCGTATGCTACTTGGCTTATTTTTTGTTGATCTAATATGATCTGTAAAACCTTGGAGCCAAATTGTTCTTTCTGTGTTGTTTCAGGGATAATTGTTTGTAAGGTTGAAGCTTTCCGAATACCCAATCTCCAACCTCAAATTCTCTTTCGGTCCTATGTCGGTCAGCTTGTTGCTTCATTCGATTTCTTATGATGTTTAAGTTTTCCTTTAGTGTCTGAAATACTTTTTGGTTTTCCTCTAATTGATCCTTCACTACTAGAATTCTTGTTTCTGTTATAACGAGTTCCCTCCATTTAGGAGGTTCATAACCATAAAGAACCTGAAATGGAGTCATTTTAGTGGAAGTGTGGTATGTGGAACTGTACCACCACTCAACCAAATGTAACCTTTGGAGCCACTTATTATGTTTATCGGTGACAAAACAATAGAGCTACGCTTCCAAACACTTATTAACAATTTCAGTTTGCCCATCTGTTTGGGGATGGTAGGTTGAGCTCATGTTGAGAGATGTTCCCATTTGTTTGAAGAATTCCCTCCAGAAATTACCTTTAAATTTTGCATTGCTGTCACTAACAATGATTCTAGGGAATCTATGTAATTTGTAAACATTCTTATAGAATATTTCAGCGATTTGTTTTGCTAAATCTATTCTCCTAATTCCTATGAAGTGAGCATATTTAGTAAGCCTAACCACCACCACAAGGATTTTGTCTTTTCCGTCTAACATGGGTAACCCGTCGATGAAGTCCATTGATATTTCTTCCCATTTTTGGTTAGAAATGTGTAGTGGATGGAGCAACACTAGGGTCATAACATTTTCACTTTTGTTCCTTTGGAATTGATCGCATTCTACTACATATTTCTAAAAATATTTACTCATCCCCTTCCAAAAAAAAGACTAACGTGCATTGCAGTAGGTCTTGAAAAATCCCACGTGTCCAATTGTTGGTGAATCATGGGACTCCTTAAGAATCTTGGACTTAAATTTTGAATGTGAACTTAGGAAAATTCTTCCTTTATACCAAAGGATGTCGTTCTTCCATTCGAATTTGGAATCTTGGACAGGAATATTGATGATAGCACATGTTTCTGGGTTTTTTGCATATTCATTGCGGAATTCGTCCAGACATTCTGGAACTACAACCAAGATTGCGAGAGACAATGATTCTTCATCCTTTAGTGAAAGAGCATCAGCTGCTATATTATCCTTACCTTTTTTGTGTAATATCTGCATATCAAAAGTGGCAATTTTTTCTATCCATTTTTGTTGTTCTATGGAGAGTGTCTTTTGTTGGAGGAGGTGTTGAAGACTGTTATGGTCTGTGCAAATCAAGAATCTGCTTCCAAGAAGAAATTGTCACCATTTGGCTAGGGCATGCATAATGGCAAGCATTTCTTTGTCATATTTAGAATTTAAACATTCCCTTTTATTGAGTTTCCTGCTTTCAAATGCTATAGGGTGGCCATCCTACATCAACACTACTCCTATTATGAATCCTAAAGCATCACATTTGATTACAAAAAGTTTTGAAAAGTCAGGAGTGGCTAACACTGGTGTGGTGGACATAATCTCCTTTAATACTTTAAAACATCCTTCTGCTTGATCATCCCATTGGGACAAATTTTTTTTAAAAGGTTTGTCAAGGGAGCAGTGATGTGAGCGTAATTCCGGATAAACTTTCGATAATACCCTATCTGTTAGCTTTTTAGCTCAGGAGGTACTCCGCATGTGTGTCTTGTATGCGGAAGTAACCTTGTACCTACACTACTAGACACTTGACTTTGTAATGGGTTTTTATAAAGTTGTGATAAAGTGATTCTTTTATTAAAGTGACTTTTTAATAAAGTGTACCTTCTAATATTCAAGTGACTTTTTAATAAAGTGTACCTTCTAATATTAAAGTGACTTTTTAATAAAGTGTACCTTCAAATATTAAAGTGACTTTATCTCATAAAGTGCACTTATGTTATAAAGTGAATGTACTTTAATATTTTAAAGTGATTTATTTTGGAGGGAATGAATCATGACCCTTGATCTTGTAAAGGCAAGATTAGATCTTGGCCATTAGATCTAGGGTTGTAGAAGGTGAAGGGTCACTTTCAGATTATAAGAGAATACATTGTGTAGTGTGCAAGACACATTGAGAAGAGTTTGAGAGATTTCTGAGATAGCTTGAGAGGAGAGTGAGGGCAGCAAGGAGGGTGCATTTCCCAAGAGAGAGTAGGCATGTTTCCCAAGAAATTTCTGAAGTGAAGACTGCTGTAGCAGCTGGCTGAAAAAGAGGGTCGTACTGTACAGTCCGTACAATAGGCTGGGAGGGTATGGAAATCGAGACAGCATTGCTGCACAAAAATCGAGGCAGATTTTTCAGTGTTTTCTGTTGATGAAGAAGACGGTTCTGGTGCTGTCCGTACAGTACAGATTTGGCACTGTTTTCGGGTGCTGTTCAGCTGGGCCGTACAGCCATTTCTGGGCAGGTTTTCCAATGCAGAAAATTGGGACAGTTTTGGGTGTTGCAAGGTATTTTTCTCTTGCTGGAAATTGTATTGTTGCTGCTGATATGTACTTTCCTGAAGCTATATAAATCTCTCTCTCTCATTGGGTTTCCCCACATTTGGGGTTTTCCCTGGCATTGCCTAAATTTCTGAGTTTTTCTGAGTTGAATGGTTGTTGTTCATTGTGTTTATTCGGCTGCAAAAGTGCTTAGCAATGTGTATTTATGCTTATGGTATTTTCTGAATGTGGGTTTATACATATCAGAGTTCATAGAAGACAGTTATCTCTAGGTTGCTAAGTGTATGACAGAATTATTTACTTACTGTTTTGTCATTTAAATTTCTACAAAACCCAAAAATCCCCTTAACTTGGTGATGTTACTTGGATTGGGCCATTCTATAATTTCTTTAATCTTATTGAGGTCTACCTTCACTCCTTTGTTTGATATTATGTGTCCCAAATAATCTACTTCTTTTCCAAAGGTGCACTTTGACATCTTTGCATAAAATTAGTTCCTTTCTTTAAAGCGAGAGAACTTGCTCCAAGTGTTTGAGATGTTCTCCCCATGTTTTAATATAGATAAGAATGTCGTCAAAAAACACTAGCACAAACTTCCTTAGGTAGGGTTGGAATACTTCATTCATGGTAGCTTGGAAGGTGGTTGTAGTGTTGGTTAACCCAAAGGGCATCGCTTTTAATTCATAGTGTCATTCATGAGTACAAAAAGTTGTCTTTACCACATCTTCTAGCCTTACTTTAATTTAGTAATAACCTGATCTCAGATCCAATTTTGAAAAATATCTCACTCCATGAAGCTCATCCAACATTTCATCGATGAAGGGAATAGGAAATTTATTTTTGATTGTAATCTTATTCAACCCTTTGTAGTCTATACACAATCTAACAGATTTGTCTTTCTTTCAAACTAGAATTACGGGAGCCACATAGGGGCTTCTGCTTTTTGATAATACCACGCTTCAAGAGGTCTTGGACTATTCTCTCGATCTTTGGCTTTTTGGTGGTGTGGGTACCAATAGGGCTTGATGTTAACAGGATCTGACCCGGATTTCACTTCAATTATGTGCTCAATTTCTCTTTTCGATTGTAGCTCCAAGGGTAAATATTGAAATACCTTCTTGTGTTTTTGAATTAGTTTTCGGATCTGAGGTGGATCGGTATTAACTAATTTAGAGGCCAATATTTCCATTTGGTGCCAATGTATCATATATGTTGGTGCCCCTTTTTGAATTAGCTTCTCCATTGGATGGAAGGACACCACATGATTTTGGGGTGGTTGGAATCCATATAACTTGTATCTTTCCCCTTGCCATCTGAACTTTATATATTGTTTTTGACGGTTGGCGAGTAAGTGCCTAATGTTTGCAGCCATTGGACACCTAAGACTACATCTACCCCTCCCAAAGGAACAGTATAAAATTGGGATTCCAACCTATAGTCTTGAATCTGCAACTTAACCTTGTGCCATTTCCCCACGTCTTCAATTTTTTTACCATTTGCTACGATGACATTCATGTTGGGCATCGGATACAAAAAAAGATTTAATCTCTTTGCGATATTTGTGTCAACAAAGTTATAAGTGATTCCAGTGTCTATTAGGACCATTACATTGCTCTTCTTGATGTGCCCTTTTAATTTCAATGTTTGTGGTTGGGCTATTCTTGTCATGGCTGATAGCGATACTTGTGGTGCATTATCATTATCCGATTTTGGAGAAAACTTTTGAGGGTCCTCAACTTCTTCAACTGATTCCTCACTTTCTGAATCGTCTTTTGCTTCACATTTATATAGTTTTTTGGTGTTATTCCCTTTGAAACAGTTATGTCTGGGATCCCATTTTTCACCATGATAATTGCATTTACCTTGTTTTATTCGTTAGGCTTCTAAATTAGGTTTGCTTCCCTCTCTTAAATGCAGTGGAAGGTGCCTTGAGTTTTCTCCATCTACAATTTGAGGGGGGTTCCGTCTTGAGTATACTTTATCGAATCTTTGCAGTGACGATCTTTCTAGTTTTTTTTTTGTTTCCCTTGCCTTACATATAGTTGTTTCCATATCTGCAATATCATGTAATTTTAATTTGTTCTAAATGTGGGGTTTAAGACCTATTATATATGATTGGACCAGGCATTCTTTCGATAGTCTAGGTACTCTTGTGGCCAAAGTTTCCCAGTCATGAGTAAAATCGTCCATGTTTCCTTTTAGTTGTAACCTCATGAGTTTCGTAAAAAAATCCTCTTCATTGATACCTTCGAATCTTTTGAAAAACTCATTTTTAAACTTTGTCCAACTTATGGCGTATCCTGTCTTTTTCCACCACATGTACCAGTTATATGCATCTCCCTCCAGTTCCATGGATGCATGTATGATTTTCTCATCGTCATTACATATGCCATAGATTTCGAAATATTCTTTGGCTTTATTAAACCAGGTTACTCCTTGTTTTTCCTTCCCATCAAATTTGGACAACTCAAGTTTGGCTCTCGATGGATATGCAAAGCCGATATACGGAGGAAATGGGTTATGAATTACCATGCCCTAAGGTATGTTTGTTTGGAGAATTGTTGTGTTAGAGAAGATATACTTATTTGGGGATTTGTCCAGTTAAACGGGGGAATATTTATTTGTGGATTTGGGGTGTTAGGTGGGCTCGGTGGATTTGAAGCATTTGAAGAATTTTGTTTTGGGTCAACATTGTTTTGAGGATTGACAAGACTTGATAGAAGATTCTCTAATTTAGTGAACTAGTTTTTTGAGTCACATGATTTGTATCGATCTTAGCACCTAAGTGTGCTTGTTCCAACTTATAACGTGAGGTGATTTTGAGTGACTTTCTCTTCTAGATTAACAATCTTCTCACTCATCTTAGCTTGTTCAACTAGTAAGCTAGCGTGATTCTACCTGTCTTGTCCCTCAAATTGATCATGCTTTGTTTTCATTTCTTCCAATTTTTTACAAAATTCATTCATTGACATTGTCCTAGTCACCGGTGGTGTTTTTCGATCAATTTTTGCTAAATTTGTAGCACCCCAAAAAATTTCTATTTAAATTGTACGGTTCTTCAATTAAATATAATTAATTCCACCAAGTTGTACGGAAATTAATTAACTTGCAACAATTTGGACAGACTATACAACTTGAATTGCAACTTGTACTAACTATGAGGAATTAATTATGTACAGATTGTACAAAATTAATATTGTACGGATTGTAATTGCATATCATGCGTTGGTACAATGGTCGTACGACAATTAGTTGCAAGTATGAATTGTAGAGTATGGGTGGCAGCAGAATTTTTGGGTGGATGTACGAATGTGAGAATTGACTGTGAGTAGAGTACGACGATGGTGTGTATGGCGGATGGCAGCGGAGAGTACAATGGTCACTATTGTATGACATATGGCAGCGGAGAGTACGACAATCGTTGATCTACGGTCGACGATTGTTCTGTACGATGACGACAATGTTGGCACGAGGTCGCTCTAATACCAATGAAGTGGCTAAACTGCTCAGAAGGCACAAACAATAATAATAAATGATCGATAATAATAATGATGATTCTTGCATTAACGAGGGACACTTATATTATAGCCCATCCATTTTTACGGAGGAGTCATGACTTTTAGTCATAATGTTTTATTATTATTAAATTGAATTTATCATTTATTGTTACTTTTATTATATTTCTTTTATTATTATCTTTATTTTATTATCATGTACATAACACATTTCCCAAAAAGGCAAAAGAAGGAAGTTGTTTTATTGTGATGAGTGGACTATATCTCAATGGAGCAAAAATCCTAATTGAAAGAAGTATGTTGGAATGCTTATGAGACAAGTGTTTGGTTTAAAGCTAAGTTGCACGAAACAGGGAAACCTCTGGAAGTTTCTAAAACGGGTACGGCAGGAAACGCGACCCTCCGAAAATGGAAACGTCGTATATATATATATACACACACACACACATTATATCTTGCAAGAAAAACATAATGACAAACATAAATGATATAAAAAATCCTAAACCCTAAACGAATAAAAAACATGTATGAATGGTTAATCTTTCTTAAAAATGGAAAAAACAACAAATTTGGTAAGTTTTGGGGGGGCGGTGGCCTGCTTAGACATCCGTACGGATCCACAAACAACCAAAACAACGTCGAAACGTCGTTGTCTGTACCGTACGATGTTTCGTACTCGCAAAACGTCGTACAGTACGACTCATGGGGTTTTGGCCAAGTTTCGTACCCGTTTGGGAGTTTCGCCGAGTTTCTGGTACCGAGAGGACACCTAGATGGAAGTTTCCTGCAACTTAGGTTTAAAGCTAAAGAGTTTGTCAAAGTTATAGAGGCCCTTTTTAATTTATTGTTGATGTCAATGGGGTATAAAGTGGACAAGAGTTACATTTATGAGGCCATGGATCAGAATATAGAGCAAAAATGAGCAACATAAAATCATAAAAAAAAAAAATTATCTCCCTATTTTGCAGATCAGCGATAACAAATGAATCAAGCAACTCCATCAACCTATAAATTTTGTTGGGTAATTACTTGAACCCAAGGTACCATTACACATCCAACTTTGAAGCAGGTGAAGATGGGGAGGTGAAAGATGGATGGTACTCATGCATAGAACACATTCTCCCCAATCCGAGTGACTAGGATGTGATACACAAGCAATGTATTGATTTCAATGAAAGCAAAGTTAACTTTGTCAAAGGCATGGTTATTCAACAAAGAGGCAAGGACCAACCAAGTAACAATTTACAAAGATTTTAAGCTATATTATTCATTGACAATTGTTCTAGATGTTGAAAAAATCTAGTCTAAGTTTCAAACTCATTTATTGAATTTTCTAACTTTGTCTTTGACTCATGCATAGCTAATGTTAAATTTCTTTAAAAATAATAACCTAGTTGCAGATTCAAATAAATAAAAAGCATAAATGAACTTCTTAATACAAAAATCTGAACATGTTGACTATCTTAACACTCTAAATGTAGCGGAAATAAACACATAAAGACACAAGCATTCACACACAGAAAATACTTTGTGATTTTTTGGTCAAATGACCCAGGAAAAATCCAATTGGGAAAACCGGTCTTTTGCTAGGTCATTTCTTATTATTTCAGGAAAGGGCAATCTCAGAAATTTTACATCTACTGTTCAGAAAACTTATCTGAGGCAAAATGTCTACCTTCACCAAATTCACAGCTCTCACTCCCCCTCACCTTGCTCACGATCTGGTTGTTGGTGCATCGTACGGCCTTGACGTACGGCCCAAACCACGCGACCTAACTATTGGGCGCACCGTACGAGTTGTACAACCTGCTGGTACAACCCAGATCGAGTTGGTCACTCGCTGGGCACTGGAGGTAAGTTGGTTGAGCAGAAATGGAGATCGTACGACCCTTCTCCTCTGGTTGAAGCTTGCTTTGTAGTTGAACCTAGTCTCATTGTTGTAGTTGTTCTTTCACCAAGTCTACTTGTGCATAATGAGGACCCAAAACCCCATTTCTTCCTTGGCAATTCGATCTAGGCCCACCAGTCATCACAATGGCTAAGATTAGATCTAAATAGAGGGCTCAGATCAAATGACTTATGACTATAGGAAAAATTGATTTTTCCTATGTCATCTAAGTGTAGAAAACAGAAATTAAATTGGGCCCCTTCTTGGTGGGTCCCCCTGCCAGATTTGGTGCACCTCCAAATCTAGCGAACCCTTTCCTCTCTAACTCCAATTCTAACACTCCCTCTTAGAGAGGAAGATGTTTTTCACTACACCAAGTTTATCTCTGAAGTAGACAAAGCTTGACCTTGGCAATGCCTTGGTCAAAATATTTGTTGTTTGATATCCTGTTGGTAAGTACAGAGTTTTATCTTTCCCTGTTGAACACAGTCTCTGATGTGATGGTACCTAAACTCAATGTGTTTGGAGCGGTCATGAAACATTGGATTTTCAAAGAGCTTAATGCAGCTCTAATTGTCACAATGTATGACTATGGGCTCCAATCCCTGACCAAAAAGTCCCACAAGTAGCTTCCTCAACCAAATAGACTCGCAGGCAGCCAAGCTGGCAGCCATATACTCGGCCTTGGCTAAACTCAGTGCAAAGTATCTGTGCTTCCTGTTGAACCAGGAAACTACTACTGACCCAATACTGAAAGCACACCCTGAGGTGCTTTTGCAATCAATGGAACCCCCCACCCAATCAACATCGGTGAATCCCTTAAGCTTCATGCCATCAACCTGTCTGTACCATAAACCATAATATGTTGTGCCCCGAAAATATCGTAACACATGCTTAGCAGCAACCCAATGTAGCCTGGTGGGCTCTACCAGGAACTGGCTCAATTGGTTAACTGCAAAACATATGTCGGGTCGTGTGTTAATGAGATACATCAACGACCCTATGAGTTGCTTGTATAAAGTAGCATCGACCCTCTCAGCTCTACTAGAGTCCACCTTCTTCCAGTTGGTGACTAAAGGAGTGGCCATGGCCCTGCAATCCTGCATGTGAAATCTCTTGAGAATTTGTTCTGCATATCTTCCCTATCCCAAGAAGGTCCCACCATCACCCTGCCAAACCTCCAATCCAAGGAAATAATGCATCAGCCCTAAATCCTTCATCTCAAACTTGCGTGCAAGGTCCTCCTTGCAATCCTAAATCAAGTTATCTGCTCTTGTCAATATCAAGTTGTCTACATAGAGCACAAGAATGAGAGGTTGGCCCCTCAACCACTATGTAGTAGAGGTTTGGATCCGCCTCACTCTTAGTAAATCCCAATCCGAGAAGGTAGTTCTCAATGCGAGCATAACAAGCCCTCGGTGCTTGCTTGAGCCCATAAAGAGATTTCTTCATCCTGCATACATGTGTGTCTTTGTTGAAGGTCTCAAACCCCTCAAGTTGCTCCTCATAAATCTCCTCCTCAACCACTCTATTAAGGAAAGCGGTCTTAACATCCATCTGGTGGACTTTCCACCCCATCTGTGTTGAGATAGACAATATAACTCTGACAAACGAATACCGTGCAACAGGTGCAAATGTCTCACCATAGTCTATCCTCTCGACTTGTGAGAACCCCTTGGCCACGAATCTGGCCTCGCACTTCTCCACACTCCCATCAACCCCCTACTTGATCTTATATACCCAACGTGAGACAACCACAGATTTTCCCTCTGGTCTGGGCACTATCTCCCACACATCATTGCGCATGATAGAGGAATACTCCTCTTCCATGGCATCTCGCCAAACCTACTGGGAAGTTGCCTCCTTACAAGAAGAAGGCTCTGAGTCTATCAACTCAGTCATAAGTGCCAAACAACCAGTATACCTTTGTGGAGGTCTGCTCAGTTTGAATGTAGAGGTGGGAGGCTAAACTCTCTCTTGAGCCTCTCTGATCAACTGATCTTCCCACTTGGCTCGTCTTCTCCCTAAACTAGGAGTCACTGGTTGTGTGGGCTCTACTCGCTCCTCTCTCTCCCCCTCAATCTTTTCCTCATTGTGTTGCTTGACCTATCTCACTGCTGGCTGAGTAGGTGTCTAAGGGGCTGGTTGAGCCTCCTGCTTGGGAGCTTGTTCTTCCTCATCCTCTATTGTTGCCTACTCATGCTCCAAGGACTTCCCGAAAGCCTTACCCTCCTCAAACCTCACATCACGCCTGATCATTGTCCTCCTAAGTGTTGGCACATACACCCGGTATGCCTTGGTTGTCTCGTTGTGGCCTACAAATATGCCCTTTACTGTCGTGGGCTCCAGCTTCTTCCTGCTCTCCGAAGTACATGGCAGCAAACTAAACTGCCAAAATCCTGAAGTGAGAAACATCAGGCTTCTTTCCGGTGAAGGCCTCCTCTGATGTGGCCCTACCTAGCACCTTGTGCAGAATCTGATTCTATAGAAACACTACAGTGTTGCA
This sequence comes from Picea engelmannii, assembly GCA_009831015.1. Taxonomy (NCBI): domain Eukaryota; kingdom Viridiplantae; phylum Streptophyta; class Pinopsida; order Pinales; family Pinaceae; genus Picea; species Picea engelmannii. The sequence continues at coordinate 17,195 of ML829554.1, read as the reverse complement.
TGCCTCGACCTACAGAAACATGGGCAGGCCCTGGTCATGCAACATGACCTTAGCAGCACCCACTATGTTGTGTTTCTTGCGCTCAACTACCCCATTATGCTGAGGATTATGGGGTGCAGTGATCTCTCTCCTGATGCCCTCTTTGGCACACAAGTCCCTGAAGGGGTTGGAGATGTACTCTCCTCTATTATTTGAACTCAAGGCCTTTATCCTCTTGTTGGTATGGTTTTCAACTAGGGCCTTGAACTCTACAAACCTGGATAACACTTCATCTTTCTTTTTCATAAAAATTATCCAAGTTTTAGGAGAATGGTCATCAATAAAAATAACATAATACCTGAACCCACGAAGGAATGGAGAAAAGAAGGGTCCACAAACGTCTGAGTGGATCAACTCCAATATGTCCTTGGCTCTGTCATCTCTGCTGGGAAAGGAAGTATTGGCGTATTTTGCAAGAGTGCATCCCTTGCACACCTCATGAGAATCCACGCTGCATGGTGGCAGTCATGTGGCTATCTCCCCCAAAATTTCCAACACCCTATGGTGCAAATGACCCATACGCCTATGCCATAGCTCTGCTAGCACACAGCCTTGTTGGTTGTCCTGCTTGTTGTTCAAAGTTGTTGCATCCCCAAACTGTAGCTTGTAGAAGGTTTTCTCCCTAACTCCAATCTACATTGTTGTCCTAGAGTTGGGGGATTTTCAAGAGAACCCTTCTCTTGCGAAAGAACACTTCATAACCCAAGTCTTCAACCACTGAAATAGACACCAGATTTTTCTTCAGCCCTAGAACATATAGAACATCTCTGAGATAGAGAGGTTTTCCAAACTCCCTCTCAAACATGACAACACCTACACCTTGGGCTTGGTATTTTCCATTATCTCCTAGCTCAATATCAAACTGCATGTCCTTTTTTGTTAGCTGGCTAAGTTAGCTGGCTAAGATAGATTTTGTTCCCAGTCATGTGGCATGAAGCCCCACTGTCAATAAACAAGGTGCTACTGGTCATAGAGCTGGCCATACACGCAATAATGAGAAGTCATCTTCAAAACGAGATGAGAACTCCTCCATTTCTGCTGAGGCTGCAAACTGGCCCTTCTTGGGCCCCTTCTTGTGTCGAGGACACTTAGTGGCATAGTGCCCAAACTGATGGCTCTGAAAGCACTTTACTTTGTTAAGGTCTTTCTTGGGTTTTCCATGTCCCTTTGAGCTGGACTCGGCCCCTCCTGAGCCCTTCTTTCCCTTGGCTTTGCCCCCTTTACCAGCTAGGGAGAAATTTCCTTCATCAGCATCTTGTTTTATATGAGACCCAGTTCTGGTCTGCTTCCTAATCTCTTCCTGCACGCAATCACTCCATAGTCGCTCCCAATATGGGATCTTTTCTCTACCACTGACTGCATCTATGAAGTTTTCCCATGACTTGGGAAACCACAATAGTGCAAAACTGACCATATCTTTGTCTGGGACAATTTCCCCCAACCCTACAAGTTCATCCTTGACTTGGGTAAATCTGGTGAGGTAGGAAACCACTGATTTGGACTTCTCCATCTTGATATTTCTCATCTTGTCTCTAAGCACAAGCTTCCTAGCTTCAATTGTACCCTGGTACCACCCTATAATGGTTGTCCACGTCTCTTTTGTTGCCTTTTTTCCTACAAGGTGAGGTATGATGTGGTACTTGACTCCCTCAAGGATAATCCTTTTAGCCTTAGCATCCTTCTTGCTCTATTGGGCCAACTGTTGAGGATCTGCTGGAGTGGCTAGTGGGTTGTTCACAAATTCCCAAACTCCTTGCTCCTAAAAAAAACTCCAATTCTCTCTCCAAGAGAAGAAATTTGAGGCCTCATCAAGACGGTCTTCAAACCTCAGCCCCACGTAGGCCATTTTATTGTAAAAGGGCGCAGACTCTAGCTTGTCTTGTCAGAGACCCTAGCGCACCAGCTAGGTCGAACTCTTTGGCTGAAAACCTATTCCTAAAGCTGAAACAATGAATGTTAGTCTATAATTAAAGGCAAAGCTCTGATACTCAGTGATTTTTTGGTCAAATGATAAATCATAACCTAGTTGCATATTCAAATAAATAAAAAGCAAAAATGAACTTCTTAATACAAAAATCTGAACAAGTTGATTTTCTTAACACTCTAAATGCAGCGGAAATAAACACATAAAGACACAATCATTCACACACAGAAAATACTCAGTGATTTTTTGGTCAAATGACCCCGAAAAAACCTAACTTGGAAACCGGTCTTCTGCTTGGTGATTTCTTATTATTTCAGGAAAGGGCAATCTCGGAAATTTTACATATGTTGTTCAGAAAACTTATCTGAAGCAAAATCTCTGCCTTCAACAAATTCACAGCACTCACTCCCCCTCACCCTGCTCACGGTCTGGATGTTAGTGCGTCGTACAGCCTGTACGGCCTTGCAATATGACCCAGGCGGCGTGACCTAGCTGTTGGGCGCATCGTACAAGTTTTACGGCCTGCTGGTATGGCCCAGATCGGGCTGGCTACTTGTTGGGCGTTGGAGGCAAGTTGGTTGAGCAGAAATGGAGGTCGTATGACCCCTTCTCCTCTTGTTGAAGCTTGCTCTGTAGCTGAACCTGCTCTCACTATTGTAACTGCTCTTTCACCAAGTCGACTTGTGCACAATGAGGCCCCAAAACCCTACTTCTTCCTTAGCAATTCGATCCGGTCCCACCAATCATCTCAATGGATGAGATTAGATCTAAATGGAGGGCTCAGATCAAATGACTTGTGACTAGGAAAAATTCATTTTTCCCAAGTCATCCAAGTGTAGAAAACAAAAATTAAATCGGGCCCCTTCTTGGTGGGTCCCCCTGCCAGATTTGGTGCACCCCCAAATCTAGTGAACCCTTTCCTCTCTAACTCCAATTCTAATAGCTAATTAGTAGGAGTCATTTGGCAACAAATGCCCTCCATTGCAAAAGTTCGTAATTTGGGATATCTATCAAAATTATATTGCTTCCAGGTGTGAGCACAATTATTCTATCATTGAGGACATACACACGAAGAAGAAAAATTGTTCGAAACAACAAGAGTTGAATAATTTAGTCTTTCGTGCAATACAACCTTTGATAGAGGTGTAATCAAATGTAAACAAAACACCGAATACAAATCCCATTGTCTTGAATGATATGATCCCTCCTCGAAATGGATTGCAAAGACTTATTCAACAATGTTTGAGGAAGATGACTAGGGCTAGATGGACTTAAAACCACTTCTAGCACTAGATGTGGCTAGAGGATGGAGGAAAAGGGCGATATTGATGATGATGATCCTAGTCTAGGGGATGATTTCTATAATATATCATAGTGATTTGTTATAGTATCATAATACATTTTTTTTGGAATTTGACAGAATTTTAGAGCTTCAACTTTTAATGAATTTGCCTCAAATATGTATCGCACTTGTGTTATTGTTCTATATTCACCCTTACATGCTATATACATCAACGAACTTTGAATATTTGGTGTCTAAAGGTTTGGATTTGCATTGATCTATATGAATATATATTTTTAGCATATGTATTTTTTAATCGACCAGTTCTTCAACCCAATTCCAATTCTAGTCAGATTCAAGATAACACCCAGCGTATCCTTTTACAAAGAAATGTATATATTGGGAGAATAGTATATATAGAAGAATTAATAAAAAGGATGTTTATAAAAGAAAAAAGCGGGGGGTGGGGAGGGGAATCACTTTTTAATGTAGAAAACATTTTCTAGATAAAAATTGAATTTTTTAGGGGAACTAGTTTTTCCTTAAGAACATTTAAGAAGGGCATTTTTTTTCCTTTTCCTGGCAAGGCCCTCCCATTTTATGTGCCCAGTTGAACTCTTTGATGAATATCATGACCTAAAGAATAATGATGATCTCCTACATCAACAATTAATCAACGAGGACAAATTGATCCAAATTATACAAGACCTCGAACAAAATCTTGTACAAGTGAATTCAGATGTACATGACACCCTACACAAAGGGGAGAAAACAAGGTACTTTATACCCTACAAAAGGATACTCAATCCTCCTTTGATGCAAACTTCTTCTAATGCATTGCTTACTACTCATGAGTTGACGTCCCTTGATTTTGAGAAGTGTACTAAACATTTTGGATCCAAGTTACTTCGTCGGTTGGTTATACAAGTGGTGGACTTGGGACTTGGTAAACATGGACAAGGTATTGTTACTCCTATTGATCCTAAGACGAGACTTAGTGAGAACGTACTTTGGATATGTTTATTCTACTACAACTAATCGCAGAACCTAGAACCTACAACATTTTCTTCTTCTATGCACCATGCCATCTCTTGCCGACTGGAAAAATACTGAATCAGGCTATCAATGAGGACATATATAGACTGTACATTCAGGTCACTTGGACCTCGCCTTCGACGAACATGGGCCCGAAAATGTCCTATCTAGAACATTTTTTGGAGCTGTGGGATGGCATCATCGTCCGCCCCCCTTATACACGCAAACATTGGATGCACTTACTCAGGATCCCTTTGGGTCAACTCCAGGTCGAATCTCATCGACTCTGGAGTGAGACGAACCACCTGATACCACATTTGGCATCATCGTCTGCCCCCCTTATACACGCAGACATTGGATGCACTTACTCAGGATCCCTTTGGGTCAACTCCAGGTCGGATCTCATCGACTCTGGATTGAGACGAACCACCTGATACCACATTCCGATAGGATCTGCCAGATGTGCCACTTACAAGAGCCAGAGACAGAGATGCACCTTATCTTTAGGTGCCCTATATACTATGAGATCAAAGGATGCTACCACTGCCTATATGGGACTCAGGGGGCTCACTCTCTACATTGTTTCAGTACCAGGACCATATATGCCTAGCCCTCTTCATCAGGGAGATATTCTACCATAGATCCCAGTTCCTGCACGCCACACCCCCCCTTGGGATGACCATGAGGATCACCTCATACTTTCATGCTGACCCATTAGATCAGAGCAACAAGTGAAGGGTTGGGTCCCAAAGTGCATTGGACAGTGGATTAGTGAGACCTCAAGTCTCTCCCCAGCCTCTCCCTCGGGAAGACAAATCATTATCATCGAGACCAATTCGGAGGTGCCAAATTGTACATCAATCTATACATCCTCAGAAAGATAGAGGGATTAGTTCCAAACGGATCCAAAGCAGGGCACGTCCCGTTCATCGGACCACCTCCCAGACTCAAATGAGCTACCAGAGAACTATCAAGAGTTTCTTTCGTTCGGCCTCGAATGCTAGGAGTATCCCCCACTCCTACACCCCTCCCAGGATCATACAATTGGACCCCTCGATAGTCCCTGAGAACTCCGACAACGAGCCAGTGCCCAATTCACCCCCCTCGCCCTCAGCCATCTGATCCAAGATCGTCAGACCTCTCTCTCACTCTCTCTCTCTTGAAAGATATTTGAGTTGGGCATACTCAATTATATAGTTTGTATCCCCATATCACCATACCTTTGTCATGGTTTTATACTTTCTGAGGCTACTCTACTTTAGATTTCTTTTTTATGTTATTTTCATCATTATCTAGGAGTTGTGCTTGCACTCCCACATTGTAATCACACTTGCTATAGTTTTCAGTCCCATTGACCTACTTTTGTGGCCATTTGTTGGACATCAATGAAATTATCTTATCTTATCTTATCTTATGGATCTGTATAAACCAAAACATGCACCACTAGATCAGTCGAAACTATACTTTACCATCCACAACTAAGCCATATCAGCATCATAATCATTGTGACCAAAGAAATTATTTCTCTTCACCTAGGTAACAACACATATTTCCATGCCTAATGGAATTATAACAATTCTTCTTCCAGATTTACAATTAAAACTTAAGAAGCATATATAGCAGAACTTTGGATTGTTAACCCTTATGAAAACTAACTATGGTTGGATTGAGCTCTTGTCTAAGCACATCTTATCTACTTTTTTCATCAATTGTACAGTCCTCATTGCTCTCTCTAATTGATTTACCATATTAACGATCTCTTCTTGTCGTTTTTTGATGGAGGCTCTTCTTTGTTGCTTCATTTTGCATAAGTGTGTTGTTGAAGATGCTTTTAAAATGGGAAAACCATCTTGTCACATGTGGTGTTTGGAGTCCTTGACTTCATTAGTGCATGGTCAAAAAGTCTCTTGAAACATTCTTGTCGATCTTCAACCCTCTTTCCATAATAGCATCTTCATCGTATAACTTTCAACTTCAACAAACTTTCATTTTAGAATGTCCCACTATTATTTTAGCACTTTCAAACCAAGCTTTCTTATGGATAAACTATTTGTACCTTATACAAAAAAAATGTTAAACTAGTGAACTTTCTTAATGTGGTAAATGTTTCTTGTGCTATATTTTTTTATTAACTTACGCTTCTAGTCAACACAAGCAAACAGTGATTAGTCTATCTTAGATTTAACACTAGGATAGAAACAAACATCCTACCATGCTACAAAAGCAATGTTACTAGGAGCACCCTCCAAGGATCCACTCCCCCCTGGAACCACACTCTAAATGGGAGAGTTCAAGCAGCACATTCCCAAAATTCTAGAGCACACTCCAAGGCTCCTTGGGACACTCCCTTCCCTTGTGAGGAGCATGGCACTCCCTAGAACGCTCCTAGAACAAGGAGCACACTCCCTGGACGCTCCCTACACACTCCTTGCGCGCTCCTTAATGCTGCTCTGACACTCCCATGCATGAGTAAAAAATACTTTTTTTCTAATTTTTACTTGGAGATGGGACGTAGGGGGGGTTGAGGGGAAAGTAAGGAAGGAAATAAAGGAGATCGTCCCCCACTCTTTTCCTCGTTATTTCATCTTTGTATGCTTGAGATTAGAGTGGGTAGCTCGGTCTTCTTGTAGGTTTTTGAGGGCATATTTGAGAAAGCTTGGAGGAGAGAACAAAAGAGAGTTTGGAAGCAAGAACAAAGGAGAGCTTGGAGGAGAGAAGAAAGGTTGCCATCTACCGCTACAAATATCTTGAGCTAAAGAGGTAAGCCCAAAGCCCATTCTTTGTATTTTTTGTATATCCTTGTGTTGTTTGTATGTGGATTTTACCTCTTCTCCTACTCTTTCACATTCCTTCTTCTCCCTAATTTTATTGCAAATTGTTCATCTAAGACTTGAGGAAAATGATTTTATTGTGGTTTCTAGTTTCATTTTTTATTCTCATTGTCTTAGTGGGTAATAAGCATGAGATGGAAGAAGAGGATAGTGGTCATACTCATAGTGATCCATTACATGAAAATGAGGAAGGGTTTGAAGAGGATGAAGATGACAATGAAGGTGGCAAAGCGGCATTGACATCCTTGTGGAGATTTGTGACAAAACTTGAGGGGGGGTAAGGTGGTGGAACCACTAAATTTTTATGTCATTGTGATTGTCATCAAGGAAAACTATATACCGGTTTATATACTCGTGTGAGGAGCCATCTTTGTGGACTATTGGACAAGAGCCATCTTTGTGGGGTATTGGACAATGATGACAATAAGGGGGCCATTGGAATCTCAATTTTTCCTAAGGTATCAATGGAAGAAAGACAAAAATGCATCAAGAGAGAGGAAGCTATACAAAGAATGCATGGTAAAAAAAAAGCTTCAATCTTATGCATCATCTAGATTTGGTGGCAACACCATCTCCATCCCCTCGTGGTTCTGCAACCTGTGGATCTAAAAGAATAATAGCAGATTTCCTTGATATTGGTGGTAGGGATGAGGTGGATGCAAAAGTGGTGTGGTTTCTCTATGCTTGTGGTATACCATTCAATCTATTTCACTCTCCGTATTGGCATGATATGGTTAAGGCCATCAACAAAGCCCCCAAAGGATACAAGAGCCCCAGCTATGAGAAATCTAGAACTATGTTACTAGACAAGGAAAGAACAAAAATTCAAAGAGCTTTGACATGATTTACAGATGAGAGGGGGAAGTATGTGGTATCCATTGTATGCGATGGTTTGACAAATGTTAGAAACCAACATTTGATAAATGTTCTTGGTGTTTTTGCTAGTGATGCAATGTTTCTTACACTTACAGCGCATGACTACTCCTCAATCATTGCATCTTGCTCAAAACATTTCAGACCTCCTATTGGAAACCATTAATGATGTTGGTCCTTCTAATGTGATTCAAGTAATCATTGATAATGCAGCAAATTATAAGGGAGCATGACAAATCATTAAGCAGGTTCATCCATGTTGATATTTTACTTATGCAGCTAACAGTTACAGTTCTTATTTAGTATTACAATCATTTAACACATTAACTGCATATATAAGATCATTGAAAGAGAGGCAATCACAAAAACAAGATAGACACAAAGATTATCCTAGGAAACCCTCTAGGGGAAGAAAACCAAGCAAACTTCCTCAATATAGATTAGTCAACCAAGAACAATGCTTCTCTCCATGAGAGAACTAACAAAGCAAAAGATCCTCCTCTACTCCTTCACTAGGAAGAGTAGTGCACCACTTGACCAAGATGTATCCAAGAGATAGACCAAAAACCCACCTTGACGTCACACCTAGCTGCAGTAGCTTCTCCTCAAAGACTTGCGCACTTTTCCTCTTGTAGCAGAGCTTATGAGTGAGTGAATAAGTGAGGGGCTAGCCTCTCTTATAAATAGTAGTCTAGCCTCCCATAATTTGGTCTGGGCCGACTTGTCACTTTCGTTCTTAATTTACATTTAATTGTCAAGCCACAATAGAGCCGACTTTTACAAAGGCACAATAGGGTCATCTTAATAAATATAATATGATAACATTCTCTAGGGTTTGTCTTGGTCAAATACAATAAGGATATCTTCTGAAGCTACTCAATCTTCAACAATCCACACATCTTTTGGTCTAGGTGTTTGGTGCACACATTGAACCTTTTGATGCATGATATTGTTAAGCATAAAGAATGTCAATGGATTAATAACTTGTAAAAGAGAGGGAAGAATCTCATCAAATTTGTCATGGGCATAAAAGGGTCAATTACTTTTATAGCACTCACTTTAGGTTGCAGCGACTTAAGATTGCAAAGACTAGATTTGCTAGCTATTTCCTACCTTTATGCGCCTATTGAAGGTGAGACAAGCTTTGGGTGCTATGGTGATGAGTGATGCATGGGATGACTTGAGCACTGCTAGAGATGGAGACTGTTCTTGACAGTCATGTTTGGTCACAGATTAGGTATGTTTTGCAATTCACCAAGCCAATTCATAACATGATTCGATTTGCAATTTCAGATTGGCCAATCATTTAGGAGGTGCATGAGCAGATGGACAATATGCTATGGTAGATTAAGGACATTGTTTAGCCTAAAGATGTGAACTTGTATAATCATATTCATATAGAGGTGGAGAAAGGGTGGAAAATGCTAAATATTTGACTACATGCCTTAGCATATATGCTTACCCCAAAATAATATCATATATTATATGCTTACACCAAAATAATATCATATATTATACGCTTACACCAAAATAATACCATATATCATGGCTTTCATCACCAACACCTGGTAGTGGGGTGAAGAGAAAACCACACCAAAATCTAGAGGTTCGGGTTGGTTATATGCATGCATTCGACAAATTGGTCCCTAATGAGGAATGTGATACCAAACAGAGACAATTGAGCCACTACATTTGTGGCAATGGTGCCTTTGGGACCAACCATGCAATTAGAGATCGAGGGAATCTGACATCTCTCGAGTGGTGGAACAAGCATGGCAGTGCTACTCCACAGCTACAATGTTTGGCAACAAAGGTGCTTTCACAAGTGGTGAACACTTCTTCCATAGAGAGGTGTTGGAGTACCTAAAGTTTCATCCACAGTGTCAAAAGAAACAAGTTGAATGTAAATCGATCAAAGAGTTTGGTTTATGTGTATTACAACTTGCAATTGTTGTCCCATGTGAGGAATCTAAAATGGATAAAAACTGGAAGACTTGGGATAACAATCCAAGGAGGATAATTTGGAGGATGGTGTATCAGTTTTGGAGCAAAGTGGAGAATACTCTTATTGATAATGATAATCGTGTTGAGATGCCACCCCCATCCACTGCCATGGTCCCCATGACCAGGACTCTAGAGTCAAACTACAGCAGTAGGGGCTTCATCTTCAATTCCTCTTCCATCTGCTTCTACACATTTTCCTCTTGCTTCGGCTCCACTACCACCACGTGGAGGCTCACACAGTAGACATGGCGGTGTAAAGACGAAGGAATAATAGATAGATAATACAATAATTGTTTCTCCTTTTTCACTACATTATATGTCATATATGATAGATTCATAGTATTTAGCAACTAGCTCAGTTTAGTGTTTTGGACCTTTCAGTCTTCATATTTCAGTGTGCAAATGGCTTATTTTGTAAACATAACTATTTTGTCATGTTGACAGTTGGTAGATAAACCTATATTTCATTCCATAAATTAATAGTCTACTTTCTATTATATGGCTTAAAATTTAAATATTTGTATGTTTGTTTGTAATTGCTAGAATCTAGATGGTTGATGCTCAAATGATTAATCATTATGTGCTATCAATGCGATTTTTATCTTCATAATAATTTAGTATTCATCTACAAGTATGCATGTTTTCATATATATTCTGCAACTAATTTGGCATTCTGCATGTTTTTTTAATATAAATGCAATACACACACACACTCCCAGGATGCTCCACTCCCAAGGTTTTTTAAAAAATGGCACTCCCACTCTCATTTTTGCTCCCGCTCCGCTCCACACTCTGGCAACAATGTACAGACGTCTTGTTCAGCTAAAATGCCACAAGTGAGAGGTATCCATTCCACCAAAGTTGCCCAAGACTCACACTTGGGCCCACCCATTTTATACTTATGCATTACCTACGAAAACAGTCCCTGTTGCAATTCATAGCATTGTGAAAATTTGTATTTTTATCTTACTGTAAATGATGGCCTTGAGCATGTTCTACTATCAACTTGTACTATTCACAAGGGACCTTGCATACAATCTGTCATTCCTTCCATATAAGAGAAACTTGTATGGCATACCTAGTCATCATTCCACTCAGGATCATATGAATCCACACACTGCCCTAGAATAAAATCAAAATGCTTATTGACAAGGAATATTATAATTTTGCAGTCATTCATTTAATTTTATATTGGAGAAGTTAGTCTATTAGCAGATGATTGTCACAAATTCAGATTCAATCCAACTATGAGGTAGTGCGCTATAGAACAATATTGTCAAAGCATAACTTATATTTACAATGAAAAAAGTAGCGCAACAATTGAGAATCTAATATCATAAACATACCTTGACAAAAGCCTTATCAGAGCCATAATCAGTCTCCTGAACAACTCGAGCATTGGGATTAAAATTATGGTTACACATATCTATAAGAGGAAGAAGCATTGGAGTTCTAACACGTTTACCATCAGACATAATATCAACTTGTAAACGAAATGCCCTGGTAGAGACTGCCGACATGGCCCAACCTAAGGCAGCTGCATCAACATGCTGGCCACCAAAAGGATGTCGTTCTGGTGCCAACCCATTAACTTCTGTATTAACATGTCCTTCAAAGCTCAAAAGACACTTACATCTCTTGTTTACCTGTAAGAGCAGATTTGTTAACTAAATTAACTAAAAGATGCAATCTTATCAACGATCCAAAAATTGCTATTTTCTTTCTTAGACATTGAGTAATCATGTTGAGATGCTTAAACATCACATTCATGATGACAAAACAATTTATAAGTGGAATAAACATCTAAAAGATATAAGAAAACTAACGAAATCATACCTGGTGAATCATTGGGATGTACTGCAAGCTTTGTACTTCCTCTTTGGAAAAGAAAATAGGTAGATTGAAAGTCTGTGGCAAGTTACTAATGTATGGCCACCAGAAGGAACCCACTTTCGCTCGCTCTCCAAGAAGCTTCAGGGCTAGCCTCAACGCCCATAGCTCTTCTGCCACATTCTCCACCCTTCATCTATTTTACTCTCATTTCGCAAATTGCAGTCTAATATAACTTGCAACAGAAATAACACAAGAATAAGCATCCTAATCTACAATGCCACTATTCCTATCAAGTAACAGGAAAGAAAAACATTAAACAGGCTTATTTGCAAACCCTTTTGATGAATTTGATAAAAGCAAGCCTCACAAATCAGACAAAAGACCTCATATCTGACAGTCTGTCAAAAATAAAGAGAACAAGTCCTGGAAGACTATGAAAACAAAGATCATAACTGACCAGAATGATACTAGAGGCTTGAATTCAACCAAGACACCCTGTAAGATATATAATTTCCATTGTACCATATCAAATCTCCAGAGAGGAATAACATGTTGATTTCTCTCACAGATCTCTAAGATTGACATAAAGCAGTCACAAATTATCTGGTCTTCCTTTCCAGTCTTACTTGTTTGTCTGCAGAGTCATTTCACATAATGGAGAATGTGTTACAACTGACATTTAAGACAAATAGAAAATGAGAACTTCCAAAAAAATTCCCAAACATTTGTTTCATTCTAAAAATGGTCTTTTACCATCTTCATATACAGGAATGGTATGTTCCATGAAATCTTCAGAAAAGTGGTCAACTACTTCATAAACTGTTTTGTGCCACATCTTTTTTCTTCAAAATCATGTTCTTTTAGACACTGGAATTTGAAATGTAAATCTCTAGGTGGACTAAAAGTACTTTGCATTAACCATATAATTACTAAATATGGACCAAATAGGGTGGACTGAAAGTACTTTGCATTAACCATAAAATTACTAAAGATG
>ML829553.1:45581-68939 GCA_009831015.1 Picea engelmannii | reverse complement strand
AGGAAAATAAAGAGCTTGGAAAAATGTTGCATTGCAAACGAAGGGATGCAACACACCCTCCACAAAGGCACCCATAGATGAGACAATATGAGCCCTTGATATGTCAAGAACTCCATGCCCAAGAGTTTTTTCCTCATCTCATTACATGATCTATAGAGGATCTTCTTGGGAAACATTCCTTGACTTGGGGATTTGCCTACCCAATAGGGAACCATGACACCCCTCCCATACCTAAATTTAACAAAGTTTATAAGGTCTTTGAGCATTTGTTTAATTTGAAAAGGGGGGACTTAATGCACTTGTTTGGGTGGTTCTTTTATTAAATGTGGCTTACTTGGCATGATTCATATGACTTGTGGACCCTTGGAGGGTGTATTTGCTTGTCTTTGCAGGTCCTTGCCTAGTGGAAGTCATTCATGAAGGGACTAAGCCACTTGGACCTTCACAAGTGCTTGAAATCCCATTGGATGGATGTTGTGCCCCACACATTGGAGGTCGAGGATGATGAACATTGCACCTTGGATGACATCTCTAACACATGAATGAGACCCATAACCATGAAGAGGAGATGATGTCACCCTCCTATGCCCAAACGTCCCTCTCTTGCAACATGATGTCACACATTGAGGAGATTGTTGGGTGTATTGTGTGCACTTTGTGGTGTTGTGGGCTTGTGACTCCACACTTTTGCTTGATTTGGGGATGACGTGGCACATTTCTAGCATGCGATCCTAACCTTTGGAGGCTTACCTTCACATGTGCCACCTTGGAGAAGACTCAAGAGTCTTGTAGGATTACATGCCATTATTGTCATTTTTCATCATATTGTAGCCTATGTGGGAGAAAGGGGCAAAATGTTTTGCTAATTAAGCATTGTAACTGTTGTTCCATAGTCTGTACTTAAGGCTATAAAGTACTGAGTCTAGGCATCCAAAAAAGTGTGAAAGATATAAATGGAGAAAACAACTGGGAAAAGAAGCTAAGGCTGGTTTTTAAGTTGTCTGGGTCTAGCTTCTAACTGTTCCTGAATGTTTATATCCCGTTCAATGGTTGCCCATGAACGTCCAAGTTCGACCCGAGTAGTAGCGGTTTTCAGAATGGTATCGAAAAGGTTTAAAGCGAGGCTGGTTTGATCTGAGAGATCGGGTTCTATGTTGGGCTGTCGTGCCACAGGGACAATCATAAAGGAACAGAGTTTTTATAAAGTGTTGGTTGCTGTTTCACCTTTAGATTATACAACAAGGAATCCCAAAATCGAATTAATAGTATAACAAAACCAAAGGCCATTTTCTGTAACTGAGTTAAATTTTAAAACCATGCATGAAGTGAGAGAAAACATAGATCTGTTGAACAATGTGAGGCATCAATCAGGGAAGAATCTCACCTTGTGACAGAAGAAGAAAATAAGCAAGAGAAAACTCTAATGAAGCATATGATATAGAAATCTAAACAATTCATAGGTCTTGTACCTGCCGATAGCCGATACAGAGGAAAAGCTGTAAACAATCAAATAACTGAAATAAATGACCACCACAGTAGAGGTTGTACTAAATTGCAGCTAAGCATTCATTAAAGACACATATGAGAAATGATGCGAAATGCGAAATAACAGAAGAAACACATAACCCAGCCTTGACGGAAAAAAGAGTGTTCGATCTGCCTTGTATTAATTCTGGCAAAAGAAATATTCTTTAGTACAATCGACCAAAGGGAAAAAAGCCCTTGATCCTTGTTTCAAAATTATATTTATACAAAATTTTGAAAGTCTTTGAATTCTAATCGTTCTTCAAATTTCGGTTATAAATGGAAAATGAAGCGTTTCACTTCCTTGTCTCTTGTCTTCCTCCACGTGGGTAGGGCGTTTTCTTTTCTTGTTCTCTGGCTCCAAAATAGGATAAGATCGACATCTGTCACTACTTGCTTCCAGAAGTTTGCCCTTTCCCCTGCTCGATACAAATAACACACCTTTCTACTAACTAGGCTATCAGCTTGGAAGGTTCGGCTTGACTGTTCGCCTCGAAAGTGTAACAATTCTATGCCAACTGTGGCAAGATACAAATAACACACCTTTCTACTAACTAGGCTATCAGCTTGGAAGGTTCGGCTTGACTGTTCGCCTCGAAAGTGTAACAATTCTATGCCAACTGTGGCAATCTTTTTCCTACTTGTCGGTCTTCCGTGATGATAGACCACAATTGCAAGCTTGGTCTTATCAACCATTTATCCACTTGGGCGATATTGACTTGACTTACCTGGGATAATTCAATTTGTCCTTTTTCCCCATTTTCCTTGATATCCAGCAGATGTTTGGCTATGTTAATTTTGCCTAGTGTTCCAGCACTACTTTCTTTATCGAGATCTAACAAATTTTTATTTATCAAGCCGAATGTCTCTTCACAAGCATCTCTCATCTCTTTAGCTCTTTTTCTGCTCTCGGATATATTATGTTCCCATGCCTTCAGTGAGATGTTACCTCTGGTTTGCTCTGGGATAGACAACCTGGAATTGATGGCCACCTCTTCTTTCGCTGTTGCTATAACAACTTCTTGGAAAGCAACCCACGCTGTTGCATCTTCTCTTTCTCTTAAGGAGATATCCTTTAATGCTTGTTCTATTGTATGAAAATGATTCTGAATGGTTTCTAATTTGGCAAGTAGATCCTGTTGAGCTACTTCTACCTTATTTCGTATTTCCGTGGCTTGGGATTAGAATATTGTTATGTCTATGACCTGGTTTTCAACAGAAATTAATTTAGACCACAACAGTTTTATTTGCTCCTCCTGTTGACTTACCTGCGTTTGGCTTATTTGTGCCGACTGATGCATCTGCTCAAGATCAGATTTAAGTCTCTCAATTTCCTGTTGATCAGTCACTCTAGCTTGCTCGAAACCTTTGTTTGCTTCATCCCTGGCATTCGCCTCTGTCGTTGCTACCCGAGCCTCCAATTTGCTGATCAATAGGTTCTTTTGTTTCAACCGTGCCTTCAAAGTTTCGACTGAATATTGGTTGGCTATTGCATAAGCCCCCAATGTTCCTGCTACCTCATCGACGAATTCTTCCTCTTCTAAGGCTTCTCCATCTGCTAGGATTTTGTATTTTTTAGCTATTGCGCCCGCTCTTTGGTATGTTTCTTGCTTCACCACGACCTTCCTTTTCTTACTGAAGAAGAATTCATTAGGAGGCAACTCTTCTACAGAGATAGGTGTCAGGTCCTCCTTGAATATATCCACTCTGTATCAGGGTTCCCCTTTGTGAATTGTAAGGGAGTGATGGATGCAATGGGGCTGCCGATTTCTTTGGTAACTATCTCTGGGTTTCCTTTTTCTTGGTTGGGGATCTCTTCTTCCTGATTCGAGATCTTAGTTTCCTCTGTCTTGTCCTGAGTCTCTTGTTTGCTAGGGTTCGCACTCGTTGAACTTTTATCTTCTGCTTGCTGTGTACCCGAAGGTTGTGAGTTTCTGCCTTGTAAAACTTTAGGGAGGCAACTTCTCCTGTGCTCTTGGAATGTGTAAAAATCGACCATATCACTGGGCAACAGAGCTTGAACCTGGCTTAAGACTTCAGAGTAGGACCTCGCACCTCGGAAGATTTCGTCATGAGGTGAGTCTTCGTGTTCGTATCTCTTTAGCCCACAGTTCGCCATGTGATTACTCACAACCTTATTAGGGTCGTGTTTCTTAAACTCAATGTCCACCAATTTCATTTCCTCCAAGGCCGTAGCCTCCGCTTTGGCATGGCCGAAATCTAATAAAGAATATGTACCAATGTGAATGGGGAAGGGTGGCCATACCTTCTTCGATACTCCTTTGAGCTCCTTGCTTATCCCACCGAGCACAGTTTGCCTGGCGATCTCGCGACATACTAGCTTGTTTGGTAAGAATAGCGGCGGAGCATATGGGGGGACAGAGGTGCCAAAAACCCTAATATACGAAAATTCCGCTTCTACATACCAATCTGCCACGCTGCTCAGGTTGGCCGTGATGTTATCTGAAATCCTAGGAGGCGGATGGCCGAAGATAGAGACATGCATTGGTACCATTACCCAATTGAAAATCTCGTAGATGAATTCTTTGGCTTTATCTTCCCAGAGTTTCGAGTGGTAGATGTGAAGCAAATAATGGGAAAGGTGTCATGAAGCAAATAACGTCCATGATGTAAGCGGACATGAAGAATGAGGATGCTTTCCCGCTCGCTTTTTGTGCTCGATATTTTGTAATTCAACTGGCCAGACTGTCTGACAACAATTTGGCCTAGTCGAAAGAGAACGCCTCTGCTACTGTGTGAATAAGCGGTACCCATGGGACAAAGAAGTGAGAGGTGTCCTCTTTCCCATACAGTCTGCAAACCATCATCGCTATATACATGAATTGTGGTACCAACGATGAGATTGAATAAATTCCATTCGTATCAGCTCTGAATTTCGCGGGGTGCGAAACCCAGTCTTTGATCAGATCGGATAAGCTTTTTCCAAACTGCTCGCATTCCTTCTTTTTGAAACCCTCCAAGAATTCGGCATTGTGAGTAAGGTTTGCTGTGGGAGACAATTTATACATTGCTTGTAGATGCTCTGGCCTGAATGTTCCAATTGCCACCTTCTGTTCGTTGAATATTGTCCTAGTCGGCATGTCTACATGGTCCAGCGCCCATCTGATCACATCATAATAGGGAAAAAGTCGTGGCCTTGCTGCTATCTTGTGCATCTTCGACTGAGCGACGATTTTGTATTTGGTGGACAAGTTGTCTTTCTTGTTATCGCTGGAATCATCTGGACAATTTATCAGCTTGGATTGCAGAATGTTGGAGACATACGTCCATGTTTTGACAGTATTGATACTTCTGGGCGAGGTATCAGAAATAATATCTGAACCTTGACCTGGACTCGCGACAACTGCATTGGACACTTTTCGCGGAGCCATGATATAGAACCTTACAATTAGATCCCCTGTCACAGAAAATGCAAACACAGACAGAGGTTATCTTGGTGAAGTTGGCTCTGCACAAATTAGAAAGAGATCTAAGATAATGACTGAAACCTTTCCCCTTTGAGCACTTAAGCCTGTGCGAGTCCTTGCTGACAGAATGTTTAAATCATTTAATAGAAAGATTTAGAAATAAAACGAGATCTTACTATCAATCACCTCACTAAATTTCTAATAAATGCCATAAATGTTTGATAATTCGCGATTCGGGAGGATTGCGGCAACGTTTAATTCTTGGTCCGTAGGCTGTACGGGTTGAAGGCCGTTTTAGGTGTTAATTAATCCAATTCAGTCTTTTATTAAGTGCGTTTAGTCCTTAATCCCTTTTTTCGGAGTTCGCAGTATCGGATGATTTTACTCCTAGTCGTTGAACCGCGACCCCCGAATTCACGATATTGCGATTTGGTTGATTAACTGTGATTTGACTTCAGCTTTTAATTAACTGCGATTAATTAACGAATATCGCGACTTCGGGGATCGGAGTTACAAATGCGTTGTTTCTGAGGTAGCAACTGCCGAGTCGCGAAATCACGATGAAGATTAACTATGGCTTAAAAGTCAATATTCCTGTTATTAACCAATTTTAACTCAAACTAATCTCGCAACTTCGCGTGTCGGACATTCGAAGGGCGTTCGAGGTGTGACTCCCAAAACGCGAGAGAACGATGTATCAAAGGTGATAGTCTGTGTTTAAAGGTTGAAAAATCGTGATTAAACTTAAGCCAACTTTGCCACTTCGCGTGTTGGGATATCGAGGGTTCATATATGTATAACCATGATATATACGAAGTCCTGAAATTCGACTTTTTAGTCTTAGGTGTATCGTCTCAATACTTAGAAAAAGGCGGCTCCGACCTTTGCTAACAAGAGTATTCGGAAAAATACAAGTGTTCCAATAGTAACTTTGGTTTTGACCTAAAATCAAGGATTTGATTGTAAATGTGGACAAACATGATTTGGGTTTTCCTCATAAATAGAGACAAGTCATTTTCATTTGGATATAACTGACTTGTGAGGGTTCTCCCTCTCCAAGGAAAATTTCGGCCTCTAAACCCTAGGAGAAGTACAAAGGTGTACACCCTCCACTAGAGATCTTTCATTGTTTGTCTTGGAATTGTTCAAGCTTTGCTATAGGAAGTAGAAGGGCCTACACCCTTGTTGCAAAGGCTTGGCTAGGGTTGATCTTCTAGGAAGTAAGAGGGTTTACACCCCTAGAAGATCTTTCCCTAGTTCAATTTAAATCACTAGAACATCTTGAGGAAAGGAGGACGACTTGGTTTTGTAAGGGTTCAAAACCAAGGTTCAAGTTGGTTCGCCCTCTTGATCTTTTAGCTATTATTTGACTCCATTGCCCAAGGATAAATTGTTTTAATTGTATTGGAGAACGTAAATTGTTGCATTGGAATACATGAAATAAACTCATTTTGAAATCGTTCTAATTTGGCTTGATTGCACTCATCATAAGCTAGTTTCCCTATCCAAGGCGTTTTGGTTGAAGGGGATTTACTTACTGCTGTAATTAAATTAATGTTACAGCCATTAGAGTTGAAGCAAAACACTCTCTTAAAGTTGCCTTTCTTTCAATTCTGACCGTTGAAAGTTGCATACAAATATTGGAAACTAATCTACAAGTTAAGGGCTTTTCATTGGAATATTTGTTTGCTGATTTTAACGGTTAGAATTCACTGCTGTAGCAAAAGTTTGTTACAACCATATAGGGCTGTCATAAATTTTTTGATAACACTTGGTTTATAGCCCTTTCAACCATCAAAATTATTGTTTGAATATTGAAATGTTATCTACTAATCAAGGGCTTTTGTTTCAAGATATTACTTGTTGATTTTGACGGTGATTTATTGCAGCTGTTAACATTTCCTTCTTGCTGATACAAATTACAGTATGCTGCATCTTTTGGGACAGCAAGGTTTCTTGTTGTTCCCTTAGTGTTTAGGAGTTTATTTTCATGATCATTGGTCTTGTGAATTAATCCTTAAAGAAAACTGCTTTGAAGAACTCATGCAAGATACATGTTCAATCTTTAACTCGGAGAATGAAGATTTGTGACCATGTGCTAAGTTTGGCTAAAGCACTGGCGAACCATCAATGCTGAGTCATCAGCCAATGAATCCACGAACGATTGATGCCAAATCAATAAAGATGGTATCCATGAACCGTTGATGCCAAACCAATGAAGATGAACTTTGTGAGAAATTCATTCGAATGAATCCATGAACCATCAATGCCAAATCAATTAAGATGAACTTTTGAGAAGTTAATTCTAAGTGATAACAACCTATAACACAAACTATCACAAAATGTAGCAATACATCCTAGAGATATAATGGAGCATGGGGAAACAATGGAGTTTATACATTTTGGTGGATTAATGTGATCATGGAATGAGTGATCAAAATCATGGCATTTGTGCACCAACCTCCTTAATTTTTTTTGGCTGGCGAAAGTCAAAAGTTGAAACACCCTTAGTTTAGATTGAGGGACTATTAAAGTCTGTTTCTTGTACAATGGGTACAACAATTGCCTAAACATGGTCCCTTTTCTGCTTTTATACAACCCTTTATTGGGCAGGGCATGCTTGCCTGGATTTGAAACTGGGTCTTTGTTGTGGTAAGTGACCTCACTTACCATCAAACAGCTCGACTGACCACGAACCTGTTTTAGTTTAATATGCTATTGAATTTTATAATTTTATATTCACTATTTTCATTTTTATCGATGTTTTTACTACTTTGAAGTTTGAACCACATGTATCTACAAAAAAAAAATAGTTATCATTATCATGCTGTTATTGATATTGTGAAAGTTGTCATCACGGTTTGGGTTTATGAAATAATCTTTTAATATATTTATATTATTATGTTATTGTAAAATTTCATATGAGCTTATTAAGCTGTTTTTTCTAATATGCTCTTCGTTGTTTTACAAAATTTTACGCTCTTGGTGATTTGATTGTTATTCTTAGAGGAAAATTGCTGGTCTGGTAAAAACCTATAACTATATGTTGTTGCTAGAGTCTAGAGTAGAACATTGGCATGCTTAACATTGCATGCATTGTTCTGATTATTCATTATGGCATTGAGTATCGAGGCCTCACATGTTGGAACTGTTGGATGCATTATTAAGGTAAACGATCATGTTGACCTACTTTTGGTCATATGTTGGACATTAATAAACTTGTCTTATCTATGATTTTTGTGTTAGAGGTTGTTGCATATTACATGGATTAATTGCCTTTCCAACTGTTAAGTGGGTTTCTGTCAGTAATTTGACATTCTGACTAAGAACTCTTGTAGCATTTGTGGAAGATGGCCATTCGTTTTGTGACAACTCCAATATCTTAAGAACAAAGAGAAATGATGGCCTTTGTGGGAAAAATACCATGCACATTTTAATCCCATGTAATTCTCAATACCATTTTAAATTTTTTTATGAGTCTTCTAAGAGCTATCTTTTTGTAATTAGTGATTGGATGCATTGACATCAAGAATCAGATCAGGGTTGTTTGACCTATCTTATGATATATTTCAAGACAAACATTATGTATTGATTTGATGTCATGCTGATCTTCACGTTGAATTTGTGGCTGACATGACATGCTGAGAATGCTGAGATGGCTGTCACTTGTGCCTATAAACCAGTGTTAATTTATTCCTGAATTTTGTTTTATTTTTGAGTAAAAAACACTAAATGTTAATAGATTTTCATGTAATTTTATGCTGTCTTTGATTCTACAGACTTTTAAGAATGCTTTAACACCTCTCAACTTAGGAGGTGCGGTGGGTGGCAGTGACTTTGACCCAAGGTGTAGAAGTGAAAATGAGGTAATGCTTACAAACATGCTTTAATAGTGGATAAGTGATTTTCTGTTTTCTTTTTGTGTATTTCAATTTTCAAGTATGGCTGACATCTGATTGTTTCATAAAGGTTATGCGCTTTTGTCAAAGCTTCATGGCAGAACTGTACCGACATATTGGTCCTCATAAGGTAACATTGATCTGTTATGGCCTTTGGAAGTTGTGCTTCTGTTGAAAAAGAACATTTCTAAGGCGTGTTCTTTGCATTCCTATATATTGCTGGAATTTGTTGATCCCATTTGTTTTCTAGAACATCTTTTGGTTATCATTCAGAAACAAACATGTTTATAGTGATAGCGTGTGCCCTAAAATGTATAAGGTGTAGAATATTCTAGATCTATGGCAGTTATTCAAGTCCTTGTTGAGTAAGTCTAAATGCTTAATCCATTTTATTTGATGCTCTGGTGAATTATCATTTCCAGTAGCAATAGTTTAAATGCTTACATATAGGTTGGATTTTAAAGAGATGTAATTTAATCTTTAATGTTGAAGGGAACATGTACATGATTATTCGTAAATTGTCAAACTATCTTTCATTTTGTTGAACAAGTGTGTTAGTATCATATGCATGAACTTTGAACAAGATCTTGACTTGCCAGTTGCCCCCATAATAATGAGCCTTGCTTAAAAGAAGTTCATTTTATTGTATTCTTCATTTTTTCCTTTTACTCCATTAGCTTCTTGCATGACGTACCATAGAACATGCATATGTTTAAATACTGGAGCAGTGGTCTTTAAATAATTCAGCCACATTTTTTTTTCTATTGATCATAAACATATATCTTAAGCTTCAAAACAATCTCAAAACATTGTAGAAGTGTTGAATTTGTATGTTAGAAACATGTGGTTAGATTTTTGATCAATTAAATCACTTTTCTAAATGAGTTCCACCATTGTGTCCACTTGGAAAAGATTTCTTATAGTTATTTTTCCTCAGATGATATCTTGCTAGAAAACTACTTGGAAGAAATAGAGTCTTGCTAGATAAATTTTCAATATAGTTGCTATCAAGATGATAAGATCATGAATACTAGTACATCATACAAATACTTAACGACTCTCTTGACTCTCTAATTAATCATATGGACT
Source organism: Picea engelmannii (assembly GCA_009831015.1). Classification (NCBI taxonomy): domain Eukaryota; kingdom Viridiplantae; phylum Streptophyta; class Pinopsida; order Pinales; family Pinaceae; genus Picea; species Picea engelmannii. The sequence goes on along the minus strand of ML829553.1, from coordinate 58,999 downwards.
AAAAATGTATGTTAACTCACTAACTGTAGAAATTTCAGACCCCAACCCGGTTTCAAGTCTCAATGAGACACATAGTTTAATGCCCAACCCACATTGCAAATTTAGGCTGCAAATTAGTAAGCCGAAAATTAAATGCTCATGAACAGAAAACACATGAAGTCTGCTACAACAAAAACTCAGAAATAAACACACCCAAAATATTTATACTCAATTTTTGGTCTAACTTTGACCCTGGAAAAACCCGCAAGGGGACAAATAGTGAGAGAGGGGCTTTTATTATTTTCAGAGCTTTGAGAAAGAATTTCTTACAACAATTAATACAGAGACTTATCTCGATTTTTGTGCCCACACACAACCTCAAAATGCGTGCTAAACAGCTACTCGATTTCTGTGCAAAGAAATCCGTACTGTGTACGGATGTCATTGCATTTATTGTTGTACGGCTGTCTCAAAAATCGTGCCTGTCTGCTGTCACTGTTTTACAGAAATTTATGGCAGTTGGGTACCTCAATTTCTGTGCCAAACTCACCCAGAAATACGTGCAGCTAGCCTCCTCGATTTCTGTGCCAATTTACTGTAGTACGGCCTGCTCAGAATCCGTACGGTATGACCCAGTATTCGCTTTACCTTCCTCTTCGAATTCTGTGCTGTTACTCTCTCCTTCTTGTTACTCACTGTTACTCGCTCTGCTCTTTCTCAACTCGACTCTCTCTGCTCTTGCTTTCTCCAAATCACATGAAGAAGAATACCAAGTGAATGGGGGCACCCTTTCCCTAATTCAACCTCATGAGGGAAGGGGAAGAGGCATCTAATCTAACGGTGGAGGATAGATTAGATGGATGGCTGAGATGAAATGTCTTTTCACTCACCCTCTTCACTTAAGTTTCATAAAATCACTTTTAATTTCACCTCCCATGAAATTAATGCACTAGGGACCACATTGGACACTTTCTCACCCTAGGCACCTAGGTGATGAGAAACACTTGTCCTACGTACTTTATTAATTTAATTCAACACTCCCTCTTACCGAGGAAAGTGTTTCTCACCACCCCAAGTTTATCTCCGAAAAGCTCAAACTTCCCTCTCCCCAAAGCTTTTGTGAGGATGTTCGCCACCTGCTCATCTGTGGAGATATACTGTAGCTCAACTGCTCCTCTCTGAACATAATCCCGGATGAAGTGATTTCTAATCTCGATGTGTTTAGACCTGTCATGAAAAACTGGATTCTCAGAGTTTGTTGCAACTCTGATTGTCACAGTAGATCACCGTGGGCCTCATCTGCACACCAGATATCCCTACCAACAACTTGTGAATCCATATGGCCTCACAACTAGCCTGACTGACTGGCATATACTCAGCCTTTGCAGAACTCAAAGCTACCGACTTTTGCTTCCGACTGAACCAAGACACCACTGCTGAGCCCAATCCAAAGCAACAACCTGAGGTACTCTTCCTGTCATTGGCACATCCTGCCCAATCTGAATCAGTGTAGCCAATCAATCTAACTCCATCCCCTCTCTCATAGTTAAGGCCATAATCCACCATACCCATAAGACACCTGAGCACATGTTTTGTTGCCACCCAGTGTACTCTCCGAGGCTCCACCATGAAATGACTAAGTGAGTTGACAGCAAAACAAAGATTTGGTCTAGTGTTGACCAGATGCATCAACGAACCAATCAACTGACGATATAATGTCGGATCAACCAACTCTGTCTTGGAAGAAGCTTCACTCGAAAGAATGAAGCTTCTTCCAGTTGGTTATCATAGGAGTGGACATGGGCCTACATTCCTCCATCCAGAATCTCCTCAGAATATCAACAACATATCTGCCCTGTTCCAGAAAGATGTGTCCAGGCTCCTGTCAAACCTCCAATACTAAGAAGCAGTGCATTGGACCAATGTCTTTCATCTCGAACTCTGAAGCAAGGCTCTCCTTGCAACCAAATTCGAGTCTCTCAGCCCCTGTAATGAAGAGATCATCCACATATAGCACAAGAATGAGAGGATCCTCTCCAACCACAATGTAACATAAGTTGGGATCAACCTCACTCTTCTTGAAACCCATGTGCTACAAGTATGTATCTATTCTGGAATTCCAAGCTCTAGGAGCTTGCTTCAGCCCATACAATGCCTTCTTCAGTCTGCACACATGAGAATCTCTCCCATGCACTTCAAAACCTTGATGCTGCTCAATTTACACCTCCTCCTCTATGAGACCATTCCGAAATGTGGTCTTCACATCCATCTGATGGATCTTCCAACCCATCTCTGCTGCAATGGAGATCACTGCCCTGATCGAGGTATATCTGGAAATCGAAGCGAAGGTTTCATCATACTCAACTCCCTCTACCTGTGAGAACCCCCGAGCCACAAACCGAGCTTTGAACTTCTCAATGCTTCCATCACCAACATACTTGATCTTGTAGAGCCACTTGGAAGTCACCATTGACTTCCCCTCATGTCTCAGAAACACCTCCCAAACATCTTTCTTCATGATGGAACTGTACTCTTCCATCATGGCGTCCTTCCAAACCTGCTGACCTGCTGCCTTCTCAAAAGTGGAAGGCTTGGACTCTCTGATGCTGCTCACCATCGCAAGATAGTTGCAAAACCTCTCAGGAGGTTTACTCTCCTTCACAACCTACCTGGGATTCCCCACTGAACCTTGTGCTTCCTTCAAAGTGTTCTGAAGCCACTTGGGCTTCCTCTTCTCTGAAGTAGCACCATGTGGAGGGGACTCCTCCTCCTCAATCCCACCACCTGAAGACTGTGTACCTAAAGATGATCTTGAGGTTGTCTGTGAACCAGTAGACTGAGAAACAATACCCTGTGAACTAGTAACCTAAGGACCAGTAACCTGTGATCCTGTCACTTGTGGACTAGTAGTCCCTGAAGCAGGTGGTCTTGAACTCTGTGTCATTATGCTCTATGAAGGACTCACCTGTGTCTGAGGAGCTGACTGCTCCCCCTGCTCCATATCTCGTGACCTCTGGAAGGCTCTATCCTCAAATCTCACATCCCGTCGCACAACTGTCTTCCTCAAAGAGGGGATGTATATGCGGAAAGCCTTCGAGGTCTCGCTATACCCAACAAAGATGTCCGTATCTGCTGTGGGCTCTAGCTTTGTCTTCTTCTCAGAAGGGACATGTGAATAGTTAAGGCACCCAAAGATCCTAAAGTGACCCACCTCAGGCTTCTTCCTAGAGAAAGCCTCTATCCCCCAAGACTCTGTGTGGACTCCGATTTCGCAGATAAACTACAGTATTGCAAGCCTCAGCCCAAAGAAATAGTGGTAGCCCATGATCATGTAACATGGCTCTCGCAGCCCCAACAATAGCCATGTTCTTCCTCTCAACAACCCCATTCTGTTGTGGGTTTTCTGTCACTTCTCTCTTAATGCCCTCTCTAGCACAAAAGTCATTGAACTCATTAGAGGTATACTCACCCCCATTATCAGATCTCAACACTTTGATCTTCTTCCCAGTTTGGTTCTCCACAAGAGCTTTGAACTCTTGGAACCGCTGAAAGACCTGTCCTTTGGTCTTCATGAAGAAAATCCAAGATTTCCGAGAGAAGTCATCAATGAAAGTGACATAATACAAAAAACCAGTCAAAGAGGCAGAAGACATAGGACCACATACATCAGTATGAATTAGATCAAGAATACTTGCTACTCTGCTGTCACTGCTTGGAAAAGCAGTCTTGGTGTACTTCCCAAGAGCACACCCCTTGCACACCTCTTGGTGCTCTATACTGAACTCTGGCACTCCGGTCACAATCTCTCTCAAGATCCTCAGAGCCCCATGGTGCAAATGGGCCATCCTCCTTTGCCATAAATCACAAAGGTCACTGCTGCTGGTACTATGCATCAATGCTCTAGTAGGATGAAACATGAGCTTGTACAACTTCTCATGCTGACTCCCAATCACTTTGGCCGAAGTGATACTGGATCCCTTAGGATACAAGAGAACATGTCCATCATGAAACAATACCTCATATCCCCTATCCTCAATATTGGAAACTAACACCAAATTCTTCTTCTAACCTAGAACATATAGGACACCCCTCAAAAACATGGGAGGTAGAGACTCCCTCTGAAATGATATTGTCCCACTACCAACTGCCTTGACCATTTAATCATCTCCAAGCACCACCTCAAGATCTCCAATCTTTGTAAGATCAGTGAAGTACTCACGAACACTTGTCATATGGCGGGAGGCACCGCAATCAATGTACCAAATACTGGTAGATGATACTCTAGAGGAAAGACACACCAACAATGAATACTCCTTCTCGAACATGTGGGTAAACTCCTCCACATCAGCTGAAGCTGTAACCTGCTTCTTCTTCTTGTTAGGACATTGTCCAACATAGTGTCCAAACTTATGATAAGCAAAGCACTTGACTTTACTCATGTCTTTCTTCCCTTCACCTTTCTGCTTTCCCTCCCTTGGAACCCTTCTTGGACTTGTTCTTTCCTTTAGCTGCAAGTGCCACATTCTCCTCTTCATTACTAGTAAATGAACTCGCATGTACATAGCCTCTTCAAGTTTCCTCCTGAATGAAGTCATCCCAAAGACGGTTGCACTTGGGAAGATTTTCCCTTGCCACAATGTCCTCCACAAAGACATCCCATTGTTTGGTTACCCCATTCAAAGCAGTCTGCACAAGTTCATTGTCAGCAACAACCTCCCCAACAACACTAAATCATCCCTCATTTGAGTAATCTTGGTAAGATAGGTGGCAACAGTTTCAGTCTTGGTCATTTTAATGCTCTTCAGTTTCTCCCTCAATACCATTTTCCGATTTTCATTGGAACTCTGGTAAAGTTTGGTTAAGGATTCCCACATCTCATAGGCATTGGTCTTCCCGGTCACATGTGGAATGACATGGTCGTTAATGGCATCAAGGATAATTCTTTTGGCCTTTATGTTCTTTTTGGTGTAGGCTACCAAAAGAGTAGCATCCGTAGGCACCGTCACATGATTCGCTTGTGAGTTCTCCACAATATCCTACAACTCACACTCCTGCAGAAGCAACAGAATCCTCTCCTTCCATGAGCTGAAATTCACAGCTCCATCCAACCTGTCCTCAACCCTCAAACCAGTGGCCATTGACCCTCTGAACTGAAACACAAGCCCACAATTTTCTGCCTGGTAAAGTACCTCCTCTTCTCAGCAAAATCCCTGCACTTCGTGGCTGATATATTTCTGCTCCTTTCACACTTCAAACTCTGATACCATGTAGAAATTTCAGACCCCAACCCGGTTTCAAGTCTCAATGAGACACATAGTTTAATGCCCAACCCACATTACAAATTTAGTCTACAAATTAGTAAGCAGAAAACTAAATGCTCATGAACAGAAAACACATCAAGTCCGCTACAACAAAAACTCAGAAATAAACACACCCAGAAAATTTATACTTAGAGATTTTTGGTCTAACTTCGACCCTGGAAAAACCCGCAAGGGGAAAACCAGTGAGAGGGGCTTTTATTATTTTCAGAGCTCTGTGAAAAAAATTCTTACAGCAATCATCTTCAGCAATTAATACACAGACTTATCTTGATTTTGGTGCCCACACAGCCTCAAAATGCATGCTAAACAGCTCCTCGATTTCTATGCAAAGAAATTCGTACTGTGTACGGCTGTCACTATATTTATTGTTGTACGGCTGTCTCAAAAATCGTGCCTGCCTGCTGTCACTGTTTTACAGAAATTTATGGCAGCTGGGTACCTCGATTTCTGTGCCAAACTCACCCAGAAATACCTGCATCTAGCCTCCTCGATTTCTGTGTCAATTTAGTGTAGCATGGCCTGCTCAGAGTCCATATGGTACGGCCAAGTACTCGTTGTACCTTCCTTTTCGAATTCTGTGCTGTTACTCTCTCCTTGCTGTTACTCGCTTTGCTCTTTCTCAGCTCAACTCTCTCTGCTCTTGCTCTCTCCAAATCGCAGGAAGAAAAATACCATGTGAATGGGGGCGCCTTTTCCCCAATTCGACCTCATGAGGGAAGGTGAAGAGGCATCTAATCTAATGGTGGAAGATAGATTAGATGGATGGCTGAGATGAAATGTCTTTTCACTCACCCTCTTCACGTAAGTTTCATAGAGTCACTTTTAATTTCACCTCACATCAAATTAATGCACTAGGGACCACGTTGGACACTTTCTCACCCCTAGCCGCCTAGGTGATGAGAAACACTTGTCCTAGGTACTTTATTAATTTAATTCAACACTAACTTTCCTTTGGCTTTGTATTTCATTGTAGAAATTGAAGTTTAAATTTATATCTTGATTGCATTTACAATTCTAGGTACATTTAACCTTGTCCATTCTTTTATTACTGTGGACAGGCTAAGACCCCATGCAAAGCTCTCCAAGGTGTCAGTTCTAGGTTAGTGAAGTAGTTAACACGTGAACATTACACTATGCACAATACATCTGTGTGCGTTAGTCATAGAACTTATGATAGACCATTCTATTGGGTACAGTTCATTGGTTTAAAGTTTAAACAGACAGTATGTTGAATCTTCTCAGTGACTATTGCTCTATTTATGGTACTTATCTCATAATGTTGAAAAATATGTCCGACTTAAAAGACTTAATCAAACATATTTTTATGTCTTGTGCTGTTACATCAAGTAACAGTACTGCCCATTACATGTAGTCTGCCATTCTAATGGTTAACCACATGCATTACTCCATAAGGCATGGTGATTAGATCCTTTGTTTAGGCAATATTAATTATTTCAACTGTCTTCATCTTTTTCATTGTCTATTGATGTCCAGGGTTGTGTAGGTGAGAATAAGCCATGATCTACGAGTGCCTTCTTTGAATCTGTATTCAGTTTCTGAGTGTTATCTGGCTGAGGTCTGCAGTTATCTGTTGATGCTCTTTCCCCTGCCTACCAATGATACTTTTGCTGTAACCTGAGATAGTTCTTGTTACACCTGAATTTCTAATAAATTGGTCATTTGTTTGGTTCACTACTGATTTATTAGAATCTATTACGATATATGTCCACCATCTTTAAAAAAAATGAAAAAAATGCTGCTTTAGCTTATGTACATTTGCTTGTCTCCATGCTTGAAAATTGTGCTGTATATTTGCTCTTATCAAACTTGTCCTGGATGAATTTTGAATGCTGGACGAATTTTGAATGCTATTACTGGAGTAATTTGCTTTCATTTCGTAATTTACTATTTGAGTCTTCAAGTCAGATCCTTCAATAGCTGATTAAGCAATATGGCCGAGTCTATGGTTTATGGAATCAAGTCCAATTAAGAAAGTGCAGATTCTCTTTCTCCAAGCTGTGATCAATCAGAACTTCATCATTTCTTTTGCAACTCCGTTATTTACTGAAACTTATCCATTTTTTCCAACTCCTGCTGGAACTTTCCTTGTGCTTTTTCCCAAGGCCCAATCCTTTGGAATAACAACAAATTTGGCATTGTCCTCGCCATATTTATACTTGGGATTGTAAAATATGCTGAGATTATAGCATTCTTCTTGGCTTGTCTGAGTTTTGGGGCTCATGAACTCTAAAAATAGTTTTTGTCTATTTTTACAACTTATTTCTTTTTGTCCCTCCATGTCAAAAAATTGATTTTGTTGGGCTAGATTCATAAAAAGATGATGATCAATTTTCATCTTCAGCCTCTGATTTTGTTACAGTTTTGTACTATAATTATGTTTAAAATGTAATTCAAGGGCAGTGGATTCAAATGTTACCTCCCAAATTCCTTACAAGTTACTTGTGTTGTGTGTGTTCATGACAGTTAGTATTAGAGCTTCATTTTCCCAATCTTCTTTTGGGGGTCTGCATCATAATTACCGAATTCGAATACGACTACGAGTATGAACCTGGTTTTGTATGGAAAATGCATACCGTTAAATACCCAATACGACACTGATACGGCAGTATACATCTCATAAATGTAAATCAATTATTAATATTATTATTGATATTACTAACTACTAATTTTAATATTACCGATTATTAAAATCATTAGTATTACTAATTATCAAGTTTATTGAATATTAAAATTGTTATTTAATTTTTTTGCCAATATTATTATTACTAATAATATCAGTATTACTAAAATTTTAAAAACCATTATAAAAAGGTAAAAGGTTTATACTATTTTTAGTTACTAATTATATTACAAGTCCAAAGGGCAAGAAGAAACCCAGTTTGATACCCATGGGCCACACCCTGTTAGTGACTGTAGCTCAGATAGGTATTTCCACAAGGGTGTCTACTTGTGGAAATCGTCATTTAATGTATCCTATGTTTTTTCTAGAGTTCACTTTATTAATTAATTAATAAAGTGAACGTCTTTTATTAAAGTGACTTTTAATTAATAAAGTGCCTGAGTTGGGTCACTTAATGATTTAACTAAAAGAGAGCCATTGATCTCACGGTTAGATCTTGACCGTTGAGATTAGGTAAATGGCTCAAGTCAAAATTATAAAAGACAACAAGGGCATAGGACAAAGACACAGTAATTATTCACAAGCATGTGAGTAACAAAAATCGAGAAGGACTTCGATTTCAGCATTTGGCAAGAAAGGAAGACATACCAGTGAGCAGCTATAGTAGTAGGTCGCACAAGGCAGCAAGCAGATCGCACAGGACAGTTCGTACAGGCCGTTCGAATATTACGGATCCGCACGTGCGAGTTTGCAGAGAGGATCATACCACACGTGTGAACCCGCAGAGGTGTTTTCCAGCAGTCTGTAAGTCTGTACAGGCCATACAGACCATACAACAGAGTCTCGGGAGTGCTGTGCACAGTTTTCGAGATGCTGGAATAAAATGAGGTTTGCTGATTTTTACTGTAATTTTCTCAGAGCCATTTTCCCGAGTCCCGGGAGCTCTTGTAAGTTCTGAAATTATTTGAATGATGAATTGATTTAGAAGAGCAGAAATAATTTTGTACTATGTGATTGCTTTTCTAGTTTCCGCTGCAAGAAAGAGTTTATAATTCCGGTAAAGTAATCTAGATTTGATCCGTTTGCTTAGATCACTGGTTTTAGAGTAATTAACATGGTATCAGAGCTTTTGCTCTGAGAGAAAAGCAGATCCAATTTATTCAGTGCAGATTATTTCAGCGAGTTTGAAGAACAAAGCTCAGGAAAGCCATGTCAATCATTAGTGTGAAGGTTGAGGATTGACTTGATGGGGTTTCAAATTTTCTGCCTTGGAAGGCAAGATTGACACTGCTTCTGAAGGAGCAACACTCGTGGGATATCGTGACCAGTGGTATTCCAGTGCCAACACCAACACAGACTGTAGCAAAGGGCACACAATAGGTGCAACTAGTGGTAAATCCGACACTACTGGCATTGTTGGAGAAGAAAGACATAAAGTCATAGAGGGTGGTCCTAGAAGCTATCAAGGATCATCTGATTCCACATGTGGCAGAGAAGGCCAGTTCCAAGGACATGTTTGATGCCTTAGTATCACTTTTCTAGAGTTATAATATGAGTCGGAAAATGATTCTCAAAACCAAACTCAGAGAATGCTGAATGACCCATTCCGACAATGTTACCAGTTACCTTATGTGGATCACACAGATCCATGACCAAATTGAAGCTATTGGAGAGACAGTCCTGGAGGCAGAGCTAGTTAATGTTGCTTTGAATGGGTTCACCAAGTATTGGGAACCATTTATCACAGGCATCTGTGCACAGGAGCATCTTCCCAAGTGGGAGAGACTTTGGGATGATTGCATTCAGGAGGAGACTTAAAAGGAGTCCAAGTTCAACAAGCAGGGAGGAGGAGGAGATGAAAACTTAGCCCTTTGTTAGCAAAACCAAGAAAGGAAAAGGGAAAGTTTTTTTCAAGAAGGGTGACAATCAGGGAGAGGGACAACAGTCTAGGCATAAGAGAGACATGAGCAAGATCAAATGTTACATTTGCCATAAGAATGGTCACTTTGCTTTTCAGTGTCCACAGAGAAAGAAAGGTAAGGGGAAGTTGCATACAGTTGCAGCGACAACAGAGACAGAGTTGAACGAACTTGCATCAAAGTTCGAGAGTGATTTTTCATTCGTGTCTTTCCTTTCTACCAACACTACTCCGAGGGGTGCATGGTACTTGGACAGAGGCACATCCCGCCACATGACAAAGACTAGAGAGCTGTTCAACAATTTTTCAGAGGATGACTCAGGGATTCATGTAGAACTTGGAAATAAGGCCAAGTATGGTGTGACGAGACAGGGGACGGTGCAGTTCCAGCTTTAGTCAGAAGGATCCTTTGATGCCCAGGAGGTATTGTATGTACCTGGCCTGAAGAAGAACCTTTTTTCCATCTTAGTCATGGAGGACAAAGGTTATGAGGTTAACTTTTGTAGGGGGCAGGTGTTCATCTGCCCAGAGGGAGCTAGTCCAGACGTTGCTTTGAGGATTGGAGTCTGGGATGGGGAACCTATATAGATTTCAAGGCCATCTTGTTTAGGCGTTGATGCACACTAGTGAGAGCTTGTGCGAGCTATGGCACAACAGGATGGGACATCTCCATCATAGAACTCTACCATTATTAAGGTAGGTGGTCACTGGTCTTTCAGACTTCAGTCTAGATCATTAGGGGGTGTGCAGAGGCTGTGCTCTTGACAAGAATGTAAAGGCATCATTTCCTAGTAGTGAGACTTGATCCAAAGGCATTTTGGATCTGATACATTCTGACGTTGGTGGGCCTATGTCAGTTGCTTCAGTGAAGGGCACATCCTTTTATGCGACCTTCATTGATGACTTCTCTAGGAAGACCTGGATCTACTTCATGAAGACCAAGGATGAGGTCTTCAGTCATTTCAAAGAGTTCAAAGCTCAGGTCGAGAACATGACAGGAAGGAAGATCAAGGTGTTGAGACAGACAATGAGGGTGAGTACACCTCTAAGGATTTCACTGATTTCTGCAAGGAGGTAGGAATCAAGAGGGAGAAGAATGTAGCCTACAACCTGCAACAAAATGGGGCTGCAGAGATGAAGAACCGGTCTATCATCAGTGTGATGAAGGCCATGATCAACGATCAGAGTTTTCCTATGTTTCTATGGGTTGAGGCATGCAACACAGCTGTGTATTTGCAGAACGGGAGCCCACACAGGATATTGGAGGATAAAACACCAGAGGAAGCATTCACAGGAAGAAGACCTGAGATAAGACATCTTAGGATTTTTGGTTGTCTAGACTATATCCACATCCCTGTGGAGAAGAGGACAAAGTTGCAGCCCTCAGAAGAGAGGGGCATCTTGGTGGGTTACAACGAGGATTTGAAGGCCTACAGAGTCTTCCTGACAGATCATCGAAGGAGAGCTGTGAGCCGAGATGTCAAGTTTGAGGAGAACTTGGCATCTTGGAAATCTCAGGATCTACCCAAAGTTGCAAAGGGGCCACAGGAAGTGGGCCCAAAGGATCAGTCGAGAGCAGAGACTTCCAGTGCAGAAAGGCAGATTCCAGAGGAGGAGGAGAAGCAGTCAACCCCTTCGATCTCAGTCAAGAGGCTTAGGTGGTTTAAGTAGACCTTGCGGGATGCTCGGGAGCTTGTTGAGCCTCCCACGACCACATTTCAAGAGAGCAAGCCTCCTTGAAAGTTTCCGACGTATATGGTTTTGATGAACAACATCATAGACTCAGAGCCCTCCAGCTTTGAGGAAGCAACCAACCAACAGGTATGGAGAGATGCCATGGTGGAGGAGCACAACTCCATCATGAGGAATGATGTCTGGGAGATTGTGTCGAGGCCAGTGGGAAAGTCAATGGTGACTAAAAGATGCCTTTACAAGGTAAATCATGCAACAAATGGTAGTGTGGAGAAGTACAAGGCCAGTTTTGTGGCTCGTGGGTTCTCTCCAAAAGAGGAAGTAGACTACGAGGAGAATTTTTCTCCTGTAGCCAGATACTCCTCTATCCAAGCTGTACTTTGTATAGCTTTTGAGATGGGGTGGAGCATCCATCAGATGGATGTGAAGACCGCTTTCCTCAATGGAGTCATTGAGGAAGAGTTCTACATCGAGCAACCATAGGGGTTTGAAGTTTATGACAAAGAGACACATGTATGTAGGTTGAAGAAAGCCTTGTATGGACTCAAACATGCGCCTAAGGCCTAGCATGCTAGGATTGATATCTATCTGCAGGGCATGGGCTTTGCCAAGAGTGAGGCAGATCCCAACCTATACTTCTTGCTGGTTGGATTTGAGCCACTCATCTTGGTGCTTTATGTGGATGATCTCATTTTGACAGGTGCAAAGAGGCTGATTGCAGGATGCAAGTTGGACATGGCATCATAATTTCAGATGAAGGATATTGGGCCAATACATTACTTTCTGGGACTTGAGGTTTGGCAACGACCTGGCAAGATCTTCCTTAGACAGGGGAAGTACAATCTTGACATCCTGAAGAGATTCGAAATGGAGCATAGCAGACCGATGGCCACTCCGATGGTGACCAACTTGAGGAAGATTGATTCTTTAACTTTAGAGTTGGCAGACCCCGGACAATACCGGTAGCTGATTGGCTCGTTGATGTATCTGGTCAACAGTCGACCAAACATCTGCTTTGCTGTCAACACCTTGAGCCAATTCATGGTGGATCTAAAGGAGGTTCACTGGGTGGCAACTGTTGGGTGTGTGTTATATTCTTTGCATGTGTGTGTGGGTGCGTCAGATACGACAATTGCGTCTGACGATCCCTTCACCTAGGGCTCTGCCGTGTGCGTCGGGCGCTTTCCTAGGGGGGTCCCAGAGGGGGCAGGTATGCCCCCCCCTGGTTACGTGCAGCCCCGAAATTTTTTTTTGGGCGGTTTTTGCTATTTTTAGCCGATTTGTAAAATAATCTTGGATTAAGGGATTAGGGTTTTGGTATCTACGGAATACCTAAAAACATTGTATATATTGTATGGCGAATGGTGAAATTCAATATAATGAAAATAAGAAAGGTTTTCCCGGTTGAGGGTTTCCGGTAAAAATCTCTGTGTACTCTGTGTATGAGCCATTGATTAATTTCTGTATTGCTTAAGAATCTATATGCATTGCTTTACTTCGTAGGTTTAAAACTTACAAGAACAAAGCATGTGCTCAAGTATTTGTAGGGCACAGTAGGATATGGATTGCAATACCTTGGTGGAGATGTTGTGAGGTTGCAGGGCTACTTAGATTTGGATTGGGTAGGTAGTGATATATATCGGAAGAGTACCTCTAGGTGCTGCTTCAGCTTGGGGTCAGTAGTGATTTCCTGGTTTAGCAGGAAGCAGGCCTCGGTAGAGCTTAGTTTAACTGAGGCCGAGTACATGGCAACCAACTTAGCTAGTTGTGAAGCCATCTGGCTTCGCAAACTACTCACAAGACTTTTTGGTCAGGAGTTGGAACCTACTATGATTCATTGTGACAACTAGAGTTGCATAAAACTCTT
>ML829553.1:0-11128 GCA_009831015.1 Picea engelmannii | reverse complement strand
TGTGCCTCTTTTAGCACCCATTCCCTCACACGTGGGTTCCATTCCTCACTCTCCCACTCTTGGATGCACATTCTCCCTAAAAAATAGGGTGCTAACCCTCTTTTCCCTTTATACTCACGCCCTCACTACTCTTTTACTCTCACATATGAGAGTTCAATCTACTTCTATTGGCGCATGTATCCCATTCACTCTCACTCCTTCCTCATGCGTTTTCCCACTCCTACTCCTCTTATGCGCCCTCATGATCTCTTGGTGAAGTGAGCCCCTATTGCCTATCTATTGGAGGCTTGGATACATCATTATGGTCGGATTTTTGTAGCAACAACATTCATTACTCTCTCTTTCTCTTCTCATTCTTGTTAGACTAGCTACTCTTTCTTTGTGTGAAGACACCATTGTATCGGTTTTGGACTTGTCTATTCTGGTGCAATCAACCCTTTGGCAAGCCTTTAATAAAGAAGCGTTGTGTTTGCATCGAACTTTCACTCTTGTTGGTATTGTGTTCTCTCTTTATGCATTAAATTAATAGTTTCTTAGCCATTTATTGTTATAAATCTTCTATCTTCTAAGTGGTTTTCTTTTCCTTTCTTTCATCTTTCTCACGCTAACACTATAGGGTCCTTCCAAGCGAAGTTAAAACTATCTTTTCCTAATGTCTTGGCGGGGTGTTTACGCCCAAGACAATTTTGCTGTTGTTTTTTGTGTGTTTTTGCAGAAAAATCAGATCCAAATCAGCAGCCCGGTACCTAGGGACTCCCCACTGAGGTTGGCACGCACCAACCTGAACAGAGAGGAAGCTTGCTCATGACATTTTGGGGCATTCTCTCCTTGAATTAGCAGCTTTTCCATCATTGATCTCTTAGTTGTTAGAGCTGATTGGAGGGTGAAAAAGTGTGCTAACAATACCCTACAGACTAGGGTGTTCCTCAATCCAAGTAGAATACATCACCAACATCGCCGTTGGAAGGCTAATAACCTTAGGAATATGTGTACAAGGGGAGCACTCCTCCAAAATAGCCTTGGATCATAATGAAGAAGCCACCAATGAAGGATATAATCATCAACTAACCAAGGCGCTCTAATAAACAATTGAATGCAATCTCCAAAGTAGAGCGCTCTAAGGGGCAATAACAAGAGATGGATAAGTGTGCACATGGACAACTCTCAACAGAACACCTCAACACCCACAAAGTGGTCAACAGATACACTGTCAAAAGTGAAACGTCTAGGAAAGCATACATGAGCAATGTGCCCCATATCAAGCAAAGGACTCCATCACATCAACTTGTATCAATATGATGTGTGGTGAGGATGCCAACTACATGATAATCAATGGCACATATGCATCCAATAAACAAAAGATATGGCTCAAAGCCAACATACTCCACACAACTTGCTTGTGTAGGGTCTTTAACTTGGGTGAAGGTCCTCATGTTAATAGTTATATGAGGGGTAACAAAGCCCATATTTGAGGCAAATCAAGTGGTGCCGCATTGGGTGGTTTTTATCACTATGTTATCAAATCATATTCATGCCAAGAAAATAGTTTGACTATCTTTCACCTTGTAATGTCCCTTTCCAAATAGGAGCTCTAGAGAGGAGGTTTAATGGTCTAAACCGCCTCGTTAGACTATAGCCAGGGCCAGAAAGGGGTAAACAGGGTCACTAGAGGTCACTTCAGTCATCGGTGTTATATTCGGAAAGTGACATTGAGCTAAAAAGGGTTAAAAGCGCTTTTAAGTCATTATGAGCTAAAAATAGAAGTCAACAGTGAATTAGGGTTTCAACAGTGATTTAGGGTTTTGGAAGTCAACAGTGAATTAGGGTTCCAACAATGATTTAGGGTTTTGGAAAGCTATAAAGGAAGGGTCAGCGACCTAATTCATCATTATGCAGATTATGACTTGTCATTGAGGAGAAGAGGCGCATCTCAGGAGAGATAGTTCAGTGGATTCCAGGAGGAAGGCATCAGTTGGCTGATTTCGATGTTGAGAGACACACCCTAGTCACTGGGAAGATCATTCAGGTCTTCTATCATTCTTCAACAGCAGTTACATAGTGTTCAGTAGCAAGGGCGCATTCATCCAGAGTGAGGGCGCAACTTCTGAGAGGGTTTTTAGTCGACTTATCCCATCCAGGGAGAATTTCGAGATTTCCCTCCGACCCATTTGAGAGGAGGGCAAGGCGCATCTTTTGCCAGGTTCCTCATCAGATTTCGACGGAGGAATCAACTGGGACGCATTTTCCAGACTTGGACGTGCGACACTTTTGGTGGGCACATTTAGGGTTCTAGAGTGAGCATCAGACCAGATTCAGGGAAACCCTTCCGACCCATTTCCCAATAGACCAAGGCGGTCATTTTGAGACATATCTCGTCTGATTCCGGCGGTGGAATCACTGGGACACATTTTTCCAGAAGAAGAGGGGCACATTCCCCCAGGGGTATCCATCCGGGGTCCAGATTCATTAGCAGAGGGGTCGACAGATACCAGTACTGAGGACTAGAGCAGGGCACATCATTTGGGACAATTTCTAGGTCATTCTGAGAAGTATAGCTCCCAGGGCGAACTTTCCAGACTTCCAACAGTTATCGTCAGAGCTGCCATAGTCCCAGTGCATCCATTGATTCCGCAGTTCTCCCATATTCCGGTATTATCTTTTAGTTGCTTATTTGTATTCCGGCTAAGATCCTTTGTCTGTTGATCTAGTCGAGTATTGTCAGTTTATTCAACCGCATTCGGCCATTTTGTAATCCACAGAGATATCATAATACAAACTTTGCAGTCCTTTGTCGCGTTTATTATTTGTATGATCATTTATATGCTATAAACCTTTGATCCTACACAAACATTAGCAACGTTTCCTAGACTAGCCAAGTCAGGAACATTACACACCTGAGCCAAGTTTTCTATTCACCCTTTCTTTACCTCGATGATTTTCCAAATTGTAACCATGTTGCATAGGTTTCTTGCTTGGCTAGATCTTATTTTGGCCACAATTGATAATTCATACCTAGCTCTCCAATCCTCAATACAAATTAGTAGTCAAGGTATTGAAACTAATTGATGCCAGGGTTACCTCTCTTCCCCAACAACTTAATTTAGACATTGAGAAGCTCTCCCTTTCTAGGGACCTTATTGGTGCTCCTAATGTTACCAAAAGAGATGTTCATAGAGGCATTTGTGAGATCTAGAAAGCTTATTTGAAGACCAGTTGGATTGAACCAAAGGAACCCCTAGCTTCTGAAATTCTCCATTCCCAATTTCTAACTATGTTTTTAGGATGATGTCATTTGTGCCCTAAAGTGCATCAAAATACAATTATGGAGTAGCTTGAGGATCCCTCTGAGTATGTCATGGCTCTAGGTTGTTCCCATCAACTATGTATGGAGGTGGATCATCGTCTTTTAATAAAGCACCACAATTGTAGACTTTATATGTTGGATCGCAATTTGAAGATCATTGCATTTTCAGATGTTGTCTTTATTATGAGTCTGTGATCAATGCCATTGTTCTTTTAGAGATTCAGACAGTGTTGCATGAAGTGGGAGCTTCGGAAGCGTCATTTTCCAAAAATCCTCAGAAGCAAAGCATCCCGGAAGCGTCTGTTATATATATATATATATATAATTTTTTATATATATTGCATTTATATTCAAAAAAACATGTAGAAAGACAAATTAGCTGCATAATTTCTCTTAAGAGGTCACATGTTCAAATCCAGAGGGGGGTAGGGTATGTATACCTTCGTAGACTTTACCAGTCAAATCGCTGGGCGGTGGGGGGTCCCTTGTCCCACAAACAAGGAGGTCTCATGCACCAATTTGGTGTACTGGCTTGGCTGTGACCTTAAAAATAGATTATTATTATTATTATTATAATCTATGAAAACATGCATATTTGTACATCAATATAGATAGAAATGGCATCCATACTACATAGTTCATCAATGATTAATCATTCGAGCATCAACCATCTAGATTCTAGATTCTAACAATTACAAACTTACAAACCAACATACAAATTTTTAATCCATATTGATATAATAGAAAGTAGACCATAAACTTATGAAATCTTATATCCAAAAACTGTCAACAATAACATGAGTCATGACCAAATAGTTATGTTTACAAAATAGACCATCTACACTGAAGTATGTAGACTGAAAGGTCCAAAACAATAAAGTTTAAAGTTTACAGATTAAACTGATCTAGTTGCCAAATACTATGAATCTATCATCTATATACTATGACATATAAAGTAATGAAAAAGGAGAATCATCAAATTGTAAACAACTATCCCATCCTCCTTCCACCATCGCGGGTACTGCATGGGCCTCCACGTGGTGGTAGTGCAAAAGTAGATGCAGACGACTGCAACGGAGCTGAAGATGAAGCCTCTACTGCTGTAGCTGGAATCCTGGACATGGGGACCTTGGCATTGGATGGGGGTGGCATCTCAACATGATCATCATCGTCCAAAAGAATAGTCTCCAATTGCTCTAAAAGCAATACTCCATCCTCCAAATTATCCTCCTCCGGATTGTTGTCCCAACGCCTCAAGTTTTGATCGATCTGTGCCTCCTCACAGTAATGGGACAACAATCGCAAGTTGTAATGAACATAGACCAAGCTCTCTTCCCTACTTACATYCAACCTGTTCCTTTTAACASTATGGATGAAACTGTAGGTGCTCCAACACCTCTCTGCAGAAGAAGTGTTCACCACCTGTGAAAGCACCCGTGTTGCCAAACGTTGTAGCTGTGGGGTAGTAACGCCATGCATGTTCCATCACTCAAGAGAACTTAGATTCCCTCGATCTCTAATTGCATGGTTTGTCCCAAAGGCACCATTGCTAAGGATGTAATGGCTCAATTGTCTCTTTATGTTGTCACACTCCTTCTCGTCCGGGATGAGTTTATCTAATGCTTTCATATAACCTGCTTGAACCTATGGATCTTGGTGTGGTCTTTTCTTGGTCCCACCACTAGGTGTTGGTGATGAAAGCCATGATACATGATAGTATTTRGGTGTTAGCACATATGCTAAGGCATGTAGTAGAATATTTARCATTTCCCACCRTTTTTCCACCTCTACACGAATAYGGTTATAGAGGTTGACATCTCTAGGCTCATCAATGTCTTTAATCTGCCCTAGCATGCTATCCATTTGCTCATACACCTCCCCAATGATTGGCCAATTTGAATCTGCAAACTTGATCATGTGATAAATTGGCTTGGTGAATTGAAAAACAAACTGAACCTGTGACCAAAACTGACTGTCAAGGACTGTCTCCTTCACTGTTGTTGCACCTTCTCTATCATTATTCAATTCATCCCATGCATCACTCATCACCATAACACCCAAAGCTTGTCTCACCTTCAATAGGTGCCTAAAGGTGAGGTAATACCTAGCAAATCTAGTGTTTGCAATCTTAAGTAGTTGCAACCTAGAGTGAGTGTTGTAGAAGTAATTGACCCTTGTATGCCCGGTGATAAATTTGATGAGTTGCTTCCCTCTCTTGTACAACTGATTAATTCATCCACATTCTCTATGCTTGACAATATCATGCATCAAAAGGTTCAAGGTCTGCACCAAACACCCAGACCAAAAGATGTGTGGATGAACTCGCTCAATGATTTTAGTTGCTCCCTTACAATTTGCTGCATTATCATTGCTTACTTGAATCACATTAGAAGGACCAACATCATTAATTGTTTTCAAGAGGAGATTTGAAATGTTTTGGGAAGATGCAATAATTGAAGAGGAGTCATGTGCTGCAAGAAACATTGCACCGATAGCAGAAACATCAAGAACAATGATCAAATGTTGGTTTCTAACATTTGTCCAACCATCTGATACAATGGATACCCCAATGTCTGACCATTCATCTGCAAACTGTGTTAGAGCTCTTTGAATTTTTGCTTTTTCCCTGTCAAGTAACATAGTTCTAGCTTTCTCATAGTTGGGGCTCTTGTATCCTATGGGGGCTTCATTGATTGCCTTGACAAGATTGTGCCAATAAGGGGAGCGAAGCACATTGAATGTGATACCACAAGCGTAGAGAAACCAGACCACTTTTGCATCCACCTCATCCCTACCTCCAATATCAAGGAAATCTGCTATTGTTCTTCTAGATCCAGAGGTTCCAGAACCACGATGAGATGGAGATGTGTTGCCACCAAATCTAGATGAGGCATCGTATTGAAGCTTTTGTTTTTTACCATACTTTTTTTGTGCAACTTCCTCTATCTTTATATATTTTTCTCTCTGCTCCTTGGATATATTAGGGCAAGCTGTGATCCCAGTAAACCCCTTGTTGTCATCACTCTCCATTACACCACAAAGATGCCTCCTTAGACAGGTATATGAACCGGTATAAGGTTTTCCATCATGACAGTCATGAGGACATAAAAATTTAATGCTTCCACCACCTTTCCCCTCCTCAACTTTTGTTACAAATGGCCACAAGGGTCTTAATAAATCTTTGCGTCTTACATTTTCCTCTTCCTCTTCAAACCCTTCACCAACTTCATATTGTGGGTCATCATGAGAATCACCACTATCATCTTCTTCCCTTCGATGCCTTCTCCTCACCAAAACCATGAGAACCAAAAAAGGAATGATACACCAAAAGAAAACCATTTTCTTCAAGTTTTAGAAGAACAACCTGCAATAAAATGAGAGAGAAGAAGGAATGGGAAAGAGTAGGAGAGGAGGAAAAAAACATTAACAAAGTTAACCCAAGGAAATGAGGGAGTTGGGGTTTGGGCTTACCTCTTTAACTCTTGAAACTTGAAAGTTGAAACCTTTGGAAGATGGTTGCCTTTGTTCTCTCCTCCAAGCTCCTCTTTGCTCACTCTTCCAAGCTCTCCTTTGCTTTCTCCTCCAAGTTCTAACAATTCTGCACTCTCAAGCTCTCCTTTGCTCTCTCCTCCAAGATCAAGATGAAAGAATGAGGAGAATGGAGGGGAAATAACTCCTTTATTCTCCTCCTTCTTTTCTCTCAACTCTAAGCCTAAGCTAGGCCCCACCCTAACTCAAAAAAATAAAAATCAAATGAGTTTTTTAGGCGAAGTTGCGGGTCCCCTTGGAAGCGTGCAAGCCTTCCTTGGAAGCGTGCTTCGGACCAGGCCCTTCAAAAAGGGCAGGGAACGTGCTGAAATCCCCCGAAGCGCGCTTAAGCCCGAGCTTCCTGGACGCACCCGCTCGAATCGAGCTTCCAGGCTTCGAAGTCGGGGGGGGAGCTTCTTGCAATACTGGATTTAGATGGTTTGCTGAGGACTTTTATTGATGTTAGTAGCATCGGACATGTACTTCCACATCGGTTTTGTGTCTAACATGTGGAAGTCGTCCTTAATGACTCTTAGGACTTAGGAGATTCACTTTAATAAAGTGATTATTAAAGTGAATGTACTTTTGTAATTAATGTGAGTTTAATTTAAGTCAAATGCCGAAGTATTTAGCATTAGTGAGTTAAATTAGATCCTAGCCATTAGATCTAAAGTGAAGGTGAGATCTAATCTCAACCTTTGATCACTTTGGAAATCTAGGGTTTTGGATTTAGGGTAAACTCAAGATTATAAAAGGCATCCTAAGTGAGAGGAGGAGACACACACATAATGAGATAGGAGATCTCATTGATTGGGTGGAGAAGGACTTTCATCCAAGTGTGCAGGGGTAGGGTTCGAGAAAATGAGCAAAGGGGCATCAAAGGAGTAGCAGCCAAGTGTGATAGGCTGATTTGTATTTTCCTCGGGTGTGCCATTGTCCCACAATGGGAGCCCATATTTTATCTAATAAAACCAACAACGTACTGGTTTTACCTTAGGGGTTTTTCCAAGGGTATTTTACCCAGAAATTATGTGTGTATATTGTGTATGGTTTCCTTATTTGTGCTTCCACTGTAATGTCTCATTAAAAATTCAGTTGTGCTTTTATTCAATAGATTAAGAGAATTAATTTATTTGGAATTAATTGCAGGGTGCTAGGTTAAGAAAAAATTAACAACTTTTATACAGTACATAGGCTGAAAATGTTTGTCCTTTTTATCTTTAGGCACATGTTGTCCCATATTGTTACTTCTAAGTTCATCCCTTACTTTTAGCCCCTAGATGGTTCATGTCGCAAGAGATAGTATGGTTAGGGGTCTACTATAAGATTGGTTAGATAGCATTGACTTCATAGGCCCCAACTAGTTGTCATCAAAAATCTCATTACCATCCTTTTCCCAATGCAAGTCATAGTCTTTGGCTATTGCTGCTCTAGGGCTCCTATCTTGGTGCCCTTCGAGTAGTCACCCTTCTACTTATTTGGGATTTCTTTGTGCCTCGTTGTAATTTTTGTAGGGCTTGCTTTATTTCTTCTCTTATTTTCTTTCCAATTACTATTTTTATTGAAGATGCTCTATACACTCTCAATGTACATTGTGGTCATTGTGCTTTTCATAGCCCCTTTGCCATCTTTGGCTACTATTGAACATTAATATTTAAATTAAATAAAATTAAACATGAAAGAATGGTGGATGGGAATCAGTGGTATTACTTAAGACACTTGATAACTCTATGAATTTGATGATTGTTTGCAGAATATATGAGTCTCTTACTATAATCAGCTCCTAGTGTGAGATCACTCTACCTTACAAGCTTCACTTGCTTTGACACGTCTTCAGTGAATTGTTAATCTCTTATAGGCATTATCGACTTATTATTTTATGTGAGAACATAAAATATGATAAGTTCTAGAGGAAACTTCGTTCAAGTAATGATGAAGTCCTATGTGAAACTTAAACTATGTATTTGGGCATCTAGAAATCCATATCAAGAGTTTAATTTGGCAGTTCTAGTCAAAATATTGAATCTTCATTTAATGTAGGTAGCATGGAGAATTTTCAGACTCGGCCAAGTCAAATTGATGCTGCTGAGATTGTCTGGTTTTTGAGCAAAACTGGTCAAAACCTGTGGTTTACTTGGTTCGACTAGACCATGTCTGACCAAGATTGGACACTTGACTGAGTTAGACATGATTTGGCTGAGTCCAATAGTGTTCACTGGCCTGCCACCCGGTGGGCCCAGCCAACCAAACTTTGTTTTCTAGTTGACCTTCTTTTTTGGAATTCTATTTAACTTTAATTTAAATTTACTTTCACTAACTTGGGGGATACATAGGCTGAAATGACACTTATGGCACATTTCTAGTAATGTTATAGGTTGCCAATCGTGCCAACTGATTTAAAACCTCAAATGACAGCAGTTGTTGAACCCATTCTGCAGGAGAAAGTGAACTTTAGATTCTTGGACTAAGCCAAGTCAGTGTATTGAGTCCGACTTTGGATTAAATGTTTAAAACTGGTTTGACCCAATGTTATCTCCAGGGATTTCAACATTTACTCATTAGATTACAGTACAGTGATTTTTGGAATCTAGAAGCCATTTGGAGCCTCAATGCTTATCTATTTTCTCTCAGAACTTATAGTTTATGTATCTCAATGAAGATTTACCTAATTGGATCCTAACATGCAGTATAAGTCAGAAAATATTGCATATTTGGTGTCTGATGGTTTGGATTTACATTGACGTACATGAATTTATATATTTTTAATGAAAATATGAATATTTATATATTTTTTATTCGGCTGAGTCATTTACTGAGTTAACGGCCTGTTCCATTCTGTGTTTGAGCCAAGTCGTAAATTTGGGGCAAACTGATTCTGATCCAATTCCGAGTATGATAACATTGTAATCCAGACAGGTGCACAAACATACATGCCTTATGAGGTTCATTTTTCACTTGCAAAAGAAGGTTTCAATGTGGTGAACCAAGCCGGTTCACCAGATAAATACCCAATGTAGGTAGGACAATAGGTTATAATCCATAAAGGATAATATATTAAATAATGTACATGAATATAAGATGATGAGATAGAATAAGAATAAGGGCCTTATATACCCACGTAGGGGTGCCCTTCCATGAAGAGATGTGACCTTTCATTGGGAAGGTGTCTCTTCATTAATTATTCATTAACTATTATAATGTATTTATATTTATTATTATATATTATGTTCATAACATTGCCTTCCCCTTAAAAATGCTTTGTTCTCAAAGCATACTTATGGAAGACTTATCTCTTGCTTTGGCTTGTAGTATCGTCTCCTTATTCTTTATTTCTGAACTAGTGATCGTTGAGGACTTGAAACGATAGGATCTTCTAAGCGCTGCGTAGAACCGTCGAATTGTAAGGGAGTCTGCTGTTAATGTTTAAGCCATTATTATAGTTCTTTGCATATTATATAACAATAGCATAATACAAGATCACTGAGAAATACACAATCACAAGAGACACATCATTTATCCTGGGAAACCCTCTGGGGGAAGAAAACCCAACGAAACTTCCTTAATATAGATAGCCAATACAGTGCCAAGAGATCTCTTAAACTAATACAAAAAGTCCTCTCCAAGATATGCGCCACTGTCTCTTCTTCTTCTCTAACTGCAGATCCGAAACTTGTCTCACGAAATGAACAAGTGAGTTGTGTGTCTAAGTGAGGCGCTAGCCTCCTTGTTTATATTAGACTGGCACGTGTGAAGTGTCTCTTCACTGGCAGGGCCGACTTCTCCAACTGGGTGGTTACAACCACCTTTAATATATTCTAGGGCCTCTTTAATATCTGCTGGGGCCGACTTCTTATTCTGCCTATTATAATTATCATTTGACCAATCTGCAAAAGGGGATTTGGTCCTATTACAATAGCCGACATGATCAATCCACAATGGGGATTGATCCAATGAATAATATATCAAATAATAATAAAAATACTCTTTGCAGTTACATTATTTCAACACTCCCCCTTAACAAGAAGGATATTCTTCAACAACATCATGCGAGAGAGAGAGGTCAACATCATCAACAACATCAAGTGGGTGAGAGGACAACATCATCAATACCATCTTGGAACACCGACTGGCGTATCTATAAATCATCGGAAGTTTTTCTTCATCGGCAACATCGTCATTCTCAAAGGAATGCCATCATCATCTGCATCAATATGTATTAGTATAAAAACTGATACATCATCATCATCACAACACAAGGCTGGCTCATCATAATACAAGACTGGCTTTACGTCACAG
>ML829552.1:72156-88792 GCA_009831015.1 Picea engelmannii | reverse complement strand
TGAAGTATCCTACGAGAACAATGGGTCTGTTCAGATGAAAATGGCCTAATGCATTGGAAATAACATTTAGTATGTTGGAGAATGATGCATGGGGAGCAACATACAAATTCAATATTGCAATTTCTGTTCCATGGAAAAATATTTTTGCAAGAACCATATCAACATTCTTTTCTTCGAAATGTATACGGTCCAAAATTGGTACATGTTTTTTCACCAATATCATCACCCCATGTGTAATGTAACTTGATATGCAATTGTGATTTGGAAATTGTTTGTTTTGCATGCATAATGCCATGTATGTTTCCTGCAAGCACATAATATTGGATTGCATTGTATCATAGTAATTGAGTATATCATCCATGTGTGCATGTAATCTACGTGTCTTAAGTGAGATAATTGATACATATGACTTATTTGTATGAATTGGTAATCATGTTGTAGTTTCCATTTTGCGGTAGTCCTGAGGCGTTCCATTTCAATATAAAATTTCTGTTTGACTTTGAAGTTATATTTTGTAAGAGGACTTAGTAAATACAAGGAGTCTATGCTTTTGACACGAGACAGTGCTGTGTATACAAGTCCATGTATCCGAATTCCAACAGGATCAATTGAAACATTATCAAGTGTTAGTCCTTGCGATCTGTGGACTGTACGTGCACATGAAAGTTTAATTGGAAACTGTTTTCGACTCTTCAGTCGACTTGTCTTTGCTGATGTTGATACTGGCTTTGATATTCAAAAAATAGGTGTCCAATTCCTTGCAGTGTTTGAATTATATAGATAAGCCAACTTGCTTTCTTGTCGCTTGCCTATATGTGGTTCATGGAACTTAATCCAAAGGACATCAAGTTTTTCCGTTTTCGTATAGCCTTTGAGTATTCTATCTGCACCATTGACCAAGTCATCCCATGAATCATAGTTGCATGCATATATTTCAACCAACATTTCTAATTTCAGGACAAGATGCAAAGGTAAAGTGGTTGTATGTTCATGACATGGCACATTTCCATGGTTGTCTTCTTCCAGGTCAATTGAATTGATGGTGATATCATCGCCAGGCATGGGCAATAGCATGTTATTGTTATGCATTGCAACATTATTATTTGTGTAGAACAGGTAAGGAGACGTTGGGTCTGTTGGTGCAGGTCGCAAGCACCTCAAATTGATACATGTTAAGTCATCATATGTTTGGCTGTTTTTTCACATTATATTCAAAATTGCAATAAATGTTTCATCTGTTTGGCGCATTGTAGTATGGAATTCAAAACATTTAATATTGTCTCTCCAGAAGTCATGTGTCATTGTTTGCATGTTAACTGTAGGTTGTTCAAATATCAAATAATCTTGGATCGACTGTGCCTGGTAAAGATCCCCACAGAATATCATGTCAATGTTTCCAAAGTATTTCGTGTGCACATGTTTTATGCTTCTTAGTCAGTTGTCAATGGAATACAATAAACGACTTCCAATCACATATGCTTAATCTATAAAGACAAGTTGGAGTTTTTCATAAAGCTTAGACAATGTATCTAACATTTCCTTGCTAAGTGGAAGAAACTGTGACTTGTTAAAAGGCATTAAAAATGCATAGTGGACTATTCTTCCACCTGCATTATATGCAACTTTTCCTGTGTATGCAACTATTAGGCCCTTTGGTTTCATAGGATTAGGGGAATTGTAGATTCGTATAATCATTTGGAACAATGATTTCGTTGTGAATGTCTTGCCTATTCCTGCTCTGCATGTAAGGAACAAGTGTACAAGAGTGTCCATGTTCAAGCATTTTTTAAGAGCAATGTTCTTTATAATTGTTTGTTGTTCTCGATTCAACAAACATCTTATTCTATGGTATTCATTATTTTCAATAAGGAAATGATGTTTTGTGACTTGAAAACCAAGATTGATACGTTTTTCACTGCCACCTTCTTGAGGACGAGGCAAATCCGCTTGAAAGTCATAGGAATCGCAGGTAGTTTTGGTTGTTTTTCAGTTTGTGAATGTCTCATCAAGATTGTCAAGGTTTTCTAGCTCATTAACTGCAATTTCTAGATCACCCCATGTTGGATTAACATTGTAAGTAAATCTAGCTTCGTTGATTTGCACTATAGTCTCACAGGCAACATACGCAGGTTCCCATGTAGAGATGTTATGTTTTAATGTCTCTTCGTTTTCATCGAACGAAACATATAGCAACATTTTTTCTCTACAATAGTTTTCATAGTCAGAATGTTTATTGTATTTGACAAACCATATCACAGAGGGTTTTTTTCTTTTTGATATGGGCACACCATTTTTTTTGTAATGCGATACCAATTCTGCTAAGCATATATTCCTAATAGGAGATGGATGCTGGAGGTAATAATCAATAATAGAGCGACATAGCATGTCTTCT
Source organism: Picea engelmannii (assembly GCA_009831015.1). Taxonomy (NCBI): domain Eukaryota; kingdom Viridiplantae; phylum Streptophyta; class Pinopsida; order Pinales; family Pinaceae; genus Picea; species Picea engelmannii. The sequence continues at coordinate 86,400 of ML829552.1, read as the reverse complement.
GAATTATCAAGCTCTTGTTCTAGCAAAAATGGTTTTTTAAGCACGAATGTGCATTTATCAAGTGGATATGTGTTTATGAAGACACATTTTCTTGAACTACAATTGAGGGGCAAGGAAAGTGCAATGTGGACTGCTTGTTGAGCAGAAATTTGTTGAAGATTAAGAAATGTATTGCCAAGCGTACATATCATTTGTATGGAATCAATATGACTTCTTTCAAGTTCTTTGCGTATTCTTTTGAATGTACTTGTCATAGGTTTTTCAACATTTATCATATACAAGGTACAGTACAATGTTGCAGCATATGAATTGAGGATGTACTAGGTGTCTGTATTTTCATTCCACATAACTGGCATGTCCTTGGAGAAATTGTTGTTCCAAATATGGGAAAGTTTTCGTTTAAGGAAAATTGTTGGTTGTTCAAGCGTACATTGTATGGCTTGGATGTACTAATCTTCTAATGGATTTAGCTTTGTCAATAAGTCATTGAAGCTCATCAACTCGTCAAACTCTCCTTGTTCTAGAAATGTGAACAAGGATTTAGATTTCTCAACAACAACATTGTCCTCTAAACTAAGTGGCTCTATGATTCTTGTTGCTCTCATTGGCAGCATGGGAAAGTTGTATCTGCAATGTGAGTTTTTTCATTTTCTACAACATCTTGTATGATAATGTTTATGAAATTTGGCAAGTTCTGGATCCAAATGATCTGTGTTGCATGTTATGTATTTGTCCACAAATTGCTCGATCTGTGAATTGTTGTCATCTCCATAGACTGGTGCACCCTCTATCCACAACAGTCAGTGGTCATGTTCATTCCCCCTATTCTGGAATTCAGTCACAAAAAAGTAGTCCGATATTTTTCCGAAAAACGTTTCATCATGGCATATCAATTCTCTCAAAGAATTTGTTCTATGTCTATAGTAGCGAGTACATGTCACTGGGTCTTTTCTTATGAGGTAGTTAATGTAATTATTTTCCAGTGTATCGATTTGTTTTTTACGTTTCCTATTCCTATGAAATTCAAATACAAAAACCACCAATGGATCCCAGCAATGCTCTGCACTTGTAAATGTAATGACAAATGTTGGCAGGCCCAATTGTCGGATCATTGCAAAAATAGTTTTCTGGTTTTGTTGCAAATAGTCAGGAGAGATGCGAATGCTTTTGAAATCTATGTATCCAATATCAGATTTCATATTTTTTTCTAGGTTTACTTTGTACTTGACATCCTTGGCCAACAAATTTCTTCCTTGTAACTGGCCTTTTCTTATTTGGACCCACATTCAAGATAGAACTTGCTCTATTATTATGCACATTGTTTTGAAAAAAAAATTGTTATGTGACAGGAGAAGTCACCTCTTGAATGTAGCATCTCCCATCGAACTATTTTATGATAATTGAATCATTCTGTAATGTTAGTGGCACGTGGATATCCATAGAAGAGATTTGGGAAGTTCATTTCCTCAATGAATTTGTCCTTGAATATTCCAAGTGGACGTTGCCCCTCAACAGGTGCAATTTTGACAATCTTATCTTGCAAGTCACGAATGCATCATGAATCAGTGAATCCATGCACCAATGTCTCAACAGGTGTTTCATTCTCCGATTCATCACTTGTATCAAATTCACTAGAATTTTCGAGAGTCTCTGCAGAGTTGTCATCCTCTTCTCCAAGAACATTGTTCTAGTTCTCATTTACACAAATGCCTGTACTTTATACATGGCCTTGGAACATAATTCCTTTAATGCTTTCATAACAACATGCACACACACTTTGCCTGTCTGATACACATTTTTGTATCCATCTTTTGAGAGCCACTACAATTGTCATTGTATCGCTAATCAATTGTGGCAAGGCTTTTTGCACAACATCTAGCTGAACAAGCACATTAATAATTGATCCTGTTAAGCCCATCTAGGGTCGTTTATAGCCTCAGGGCCTGATTTATGCAAATGAAATTTTCATAGACACAAGTCTCTCTTCAAGTTCTGTAAGTGCACTTACATCTGGTAGTGGTGTATTACATCTTATTTGGTTAGGGGTTCGAAATTGTGGCAGTTTTCCATTTTCATGCGACTGTTTGCATGGAAGACAAATTTTGCAACTAAAAAATGTTTTATCATGTGCTGTCAAGTGAAGGTATTCTTCTTCCAAATTAGGCGTGAAAGACTTACTGTTTTTTGCGAAATTCAATTGATCACAAATTGCACATGCAATGGAAGGAGTGTCTTTAATTTGTTTCATATAGGTTTGTCTTGCATCTTTCTTTCACATGGAGGTATGGGTAGAAAGTGTTTGCTGGTTTTCATTGGTAGTAGTGCACGGTGTTGCTTCTAGCCCACAAAATGTGATTTTTTCCTCTCGGACAGTTGCATGACCATTGTCGGATATGCGACCGTACCTGTTTCTGTTGTGTTCTGCACAAACAAACTTTTTTAGATTGTGATATGTCAGTTTCTCTCTAAAAGGAAGCGTATCAATGTATTTTTTTCTCTCGCGCATGACCTTTTTCAAGTTGTGGTAACTTAGTCTATGTTTCTTGTTCAAGGGAAGGATGACGTGATGGGAGCTGGGATGAATTTCACTCTAATTAAATAACATGCGACGCTTATGCACATTCGATGTGGTTTGGCTGGAATTGACACTGGACACTAGAACGCCAGTATTTCCTATACCACCAATGTTTTTTTCTCTCTTACGTATGAAATTTTTCAGGTTGTGATAACTTAGTCTATATTTTTTGTTTAAGCCCTGTATGGCCTCATCGCAACTGGGATGAATTTCATGCATGAATTTTTTCAAGTTGCAATAAATTACCCTACATTTTTTGTTTAAGCCCTGTATGGCCTTATCGCAACTGGGAGGAGTTTCATTCTCATTAAAAAACATGCCATGAGTATGAAGATTCAATGCGGTTTGGGTGGCATGGATATTGAACCCTGAACCAGTGATGTGTCCAAGCAAAGGTTGATAATGGATATGTGTCGTATCTGTTTTCAACGAGAGGATGTCAATTATTCGATTGTAATTTGAATCAATATACTAGGAATGGATAGTGCCATCTGGCAGGGCTGACCAGGCCTGGATATTTAATCTGAATATGATAGATAGCCATTGAAAACAGAATCTACAACCCTCCACATTTCCTTTTGCATATGGCAACACTATGTTTACAAGGTATTCTTGCCAACTTGCAATTGTTGGCATATTTTCCAGGAGATATGGGGAAAGGTGTTGATGCAAGCAGCTAAAAGCCTGTTGGTTGCCACCTATAATTGCATTGAAAAGGACTGTACAATGTAAAGCCATAACAACTACACATCGAACTCTACTACTACCAAACAACAAATTGCATTGAACAGACTATCTCCACAACTAGATACAAAAGTTGTTGCTAGCTGCAAACCATGGCAGTCTAGGCGATGCATAATCCATTTCCACTCTGATTCAAGGTCTTTGCAAATGAGGGACAAGTAAATATGAGGTCCTCCAGGATTTCATATGGACAATTTTCTGTACAGTAGTGGTTCATAATGACCATTTATAGCATTGGCATCATGGAACAAGATGCAATATGGATTGTTAGATGCATTTTTGTTGAATAGTAGATATCTTGTTTTTCTTGTCAATGACCATATTTCAATTGATATATTGAGCCACTTAGACAACCACCATATACAAAATGTATCTCCCCAAATTCCCCTCTCATGTGTAGGTAGAATTGGAGATGAAGACAACCGCATCTTTGAAAAATACGTAGCGACATCATGTATTCCATGCAACTGCCGAAGAAAATCAGATTCCAGTTTGTATTCATATGACTCCAATGCCTCAACGTCGCCATTTTTTAAATAGTCGAAGAAATAATCTATCAATCTATTGCACAGGTCGGTTGAGGAATAACGGAAATGCAGTAGAACCTGGAATGCATCGAAAAGACAACCCCCTATAGTATATGAGAATGCATCCAATCTAAAAATCCCATTGCTATGCAACACCTCGTCAATGATGTCATGTATAATGGAGTGTGTATATGTTTCATACTACTCAACATCTATTACTTGTTTCATCTTTTGAACTGTGATTTTGAAGTTGTTTCTTAGCTTCTTTCAGTTTATATGAAGACAGAGAAAAGGGGAAAAAAAGAATAAAATGAAAAAAAAGTAAAATAGAAAACTACAAGCGAGGAATTGTGTACCAATCCCGGTATGTATCCTTCAACCTTCTTCTTGTCAAATTCAACCCCCCCTAGTCGGCACAACAGATGATGAGAAAACAAACCTACACTGAAAAGTGAACCAAATAGAAGAAACAACACAAATAAATAACACTATAAATTCCTAAGCACAAAGAACGATTTAAACCTATTCATGGTGTGCATCCTACAAGCTTCTCAGAGGCAGAAAAATATATGCAAAATAGAAAGGACAGGACAAAGGCAACAGGTGGACGCAGTTTTTTGACCCAGAGAATAAAAGCATTCCCTGCCTCTACACCCCGTCAGATGGTTCCCCCCTTGTGACAACTCCGAATTTGTTTTCTAAACTCCTTTGCATTGCAATTTTCGAAATAGCTATGGCACAATATGTAGGACGTGGCAAACACATGGTTTCCAAGAACATAAAATAAGAGCACACAGAAAGATGTTCTGCAACATAATTTCGAGGCAGGGACTCCTACCATTGAAAAAACTTGCCTGCAAGGTGCAAAACACCAAGTAGAAAAAAAAGGAATAGCAACGAAATGATGCCACAAAAACTTACCTGTCAATGAGGGATGACAAGAGCTCAGCCCCAAAACTTGCAAACCACAACAATAGGTCCAACAACTTGCAAAGTAGAAGAACAAGAAACCAGTGAACAAGCAACTGCAACTACAGGACCTCAACTTTGCAAAGTTGAATCAAACAAGAACAAGAAGCATGGAACGAATCAATGGACAGTCATCAACCATTGAACCAACGATGCTGGTGGAGAACAATTTTGCACAATTTCACTGCAAACAACACTATCAAAAAACTGGAACGAAACTGTACAATAAACATTTAAGGCTGCAAGACCTGTTAGGTAAACACTTAAGACTGTTAGAACCATCGAAGGTCGTCACCCTGTGTAAACATTTAAGCAAGAATGCAGCGTGGTAGGCCTGTTTATGTACACAACGATGACAAAGACTCTCGAAGCATGCAAGAATAAAGATAAAGAAGAAATCACACATAGTAATGCTATCATATCAAACATTGAGATAAATTTAGCTAGCAGAAAATGCTAAGACAAACATTCGAACTAATGCTAGCATTAATCCACCTTCAAGCAATGCATAAAAAAAAATATGATTCAAAAAGACTGTATAAAAGTTTGGATATGCTAACATATAAAATATTGGGAATAGCTAAGCCTGCAATAAGACCTCCAAAACTAAGTTCAGATAAGTATTTTATTAATATTTTTCAAAAAATAAAAATTTAGGAATTCATTTATATATTTTCCTAACCCTTCTCAAGAAATAATAGTTGGGTGTTTTATTTTCATTAATAAAAATACAATTTTGAAGGTACTTTATACATAATGCTGAACCCTCACCAGAGATAATGGATTCGGGGTTAATCTATGCTAATTGTGATGTTGTTCGCTGTGAACTCACGTCGTTACAAAAATCAGATATTTTATGATGAAGATCGAATCCCCAAATACTCTGCGATATGCTGCAAAATCAGGATTGTGGAGAACTCACCGAAATATCAAAGACAAACTGAACAATGCTTTTAGTAATTGTAAGAACGTTATCCTTTTATTCTCCAGCAACGAAGCTCGGCAATTTCAGGTACTGAGAACTGACGACGACGTTTTAAGCTCTCGAAAATGGTGCACCGAGAAACTTTTTATGCATCTTGAAGCTATACTCATCAGGAATTTGATCTGTTTCTGTTGCTGTTGCTTACAGGGTTGTGCAAAGATGATGTCCGAATTCGGTAATCCGGTTCCGGGATTATGGATTTTTGGAATTGTGTTTTCCTTTTTCTATTATCCTGTTTGTGTTTAAGTTGTTATAAAAGGTTATAAACTAGTGCTGTATGTCAGCTTATATAGGTAAGGAACTAAGCTGCCATGGATAAATGAAATAAAATAAAAAGTTTGGAAGTTTAATTTTTTTATTATTTAATAATAAAAATAAAAAATATTGTTAATATTATTATTATTTTTTTTTAATTTGAAAAAAAAGAGGACGTTGTAACTATGCTATAAAATGTAATATTCATAATAAAAAAAAATAGAAATTGAAAACTTTTCATGTGTATTTTGTTCGTCTTTAATCTTAATTTGTGATTAATCTATGTGAATTTCTAGGCATCGAATTAATACAAATCCTTGGAAATTCCTCATTAAAATTAAGAGTTTAGTTGTGAATTAGTGGAGGAGAGTCGAAGCGTTTATAGTGTGAGTGGGTGGAAATTGGATGAGTTACAATTTAGAACAAGGGGTAGATTAAATAGTAGTGGAGTTTGTGTTTAACGAGGGAAAAAACCATAGAAATGAGGATATTCGGATATCATATTCATGATTTTTCTTAATAAAGTCCATAATTAATCAAAATTAATTAAAATTCTCAATTATGAGTATTTCTTGAATGGCTAGGTTCCAATACAAGTTTTTGGCAGAATGTTGAGTGTAAGAGAGGATTGAGTGCAAGGTTATTTGGAATATTAGAAAGGTTGAAACATTAAGTTTGTGTTTTATATTTCTTTTCCTCGAACATTTGCGATCTTTTATGTTTTTTTTTTTACTTGTATGTTTCTCTCTCTTTCTCTCCCCTCACTCTCTCCCCTACCCATATACTCTTCATGTTATCTCTTCTCTTAATTCCTTCTGTTAGTAACATTTCTTGTATAGGGGTGTTCTTCTCGATGGTTTAGGCCTTGGAGTGGTAAATGCAAAGCAGTGGGTTGAAAAACCCACTTATCCTAAGTTTCAGGCGCAAATGCGCATCTGTTAAGCAATGGGCAAATCTGTGCGGCCGGGATCTGCACACCCATATCTACGATCGAGGTTGGATTCCGGAGCCCCCTCGCCATTTTACCTTTAAGGCAGAGGGGGGGATCCGGAATTGAGAGCACAAGTTTGAGCAGCTAAGATTCGAGCGCCTGGATCTGTGGCTAAGATTTGGGCGCCTGGATTTGTGGCTAAGAATGAATTCCTGACCTCCCTGCTATTCTGCCTTTAATAAGGAGGGGGGGGGGGGGGTCCGGAATTGATGGTTTAAAGTGGGCCCCCTTTTGTCACATCTCCTACTCCCTCCGCTTACCGCCTTCCGCCATGTGTCTTCCCCTGTCACATCTCCCGCTCCTCTTCTACCTTTCGCTACCACCTACCCGTCCTCCACTCTCCCCATTGTCATGTTCCTTTTTCCCATAGACCCTCTTACCCTCTAACACCTGTACCTCCATACTCCATGCCACTTCCACCTGTGTTGTGTCCCGTTTCTTCGCCACCTAGTGCTTCGACCTCAACACCTCTCGTCTCACCCTCATCCATGTCCTCTATAGGGGTCCCCTCGTAGCATCCAAAGAAAAGCCGCCATGTCGTCCGAGTACAGAGTTGACTGAGGCCATTCCCAATCCCAAGGAAACAGTTATTGTGGTAGTTGATGGTGGTTGAACGTCATCTTCTTCCATAAATAGAAGGCCAGGAAAGGACCAGGCCCAAAGGTGGACTGACAGTCCATCCTGATAGAGATTGCGTTTGACAAATGACTGCATGGGCAGTCTGCCCAACGTCTGCATGCACCGCCTGACAGAGAAGCTCCTCAACACCAAGCATTGAATTCATGATATGATCACACCTTCAACATCCGAGTCAACTCCAAGTATATGTAGGCATTTTTTCCATTTTGTTTAGTGTCGATGGTTGAGCTAGGCTCCCGATTGTAATGTTTTGATGAAGCGTTGGTTGCTCTGGTTATGTATTGGCATTTAAGATTTCTTACTTTATGGATGTCAGCGTCTTTCCATATCTCTGTTCACACTGTGTTAGAATAACTCGGAATTGGAGGATCCAGTCGAGTTGCATTGTTATAGGATGATGTAGGTTTGATCACTGTAATAGTTGCAATGCTTCTAATCAGTCCTTGTGTTTTCTCTACACTGAAATGGCTCGGAATTGGAGGATCTAGTCAAGTCACCTCTTAGTTCCTTGAAACTCTGGACCAAGAGGATCTTGTTTTTTGAGTTTTTCCTCCTCAAGCTGTCGAAGGCCTAATGCCCGAGGCAGTCTTTCTCACTCATCTCACCAAGTCTTCCCCCTGCTCATTTTACAATCAATTCACTGACGAAAGTTGGATCAAGACCTCCCTTGTTTTCTACATACCAGACCTGGTTTCTTGCATTAAAGCCATACTTTTATGGGTCTCTATCCATTCAACCACCCCCCATTAAATTATTCGTGACATAAAACTGATGGGCGTCGGGCTCTGCTCTTGCTACAATCCAGGAGTGACTTATGATGCTAACATTTTTGGCGCCGTTGCCGGGGACGAAATTGAAGATTTTTCCTGGGATTGAATGACAAAGCTTACTAGTTCCGAGGGTGCACCAGAACCTAGTACATTGAAGATTGCTACTATGCACCTGGCGACTCCACTATGGTGACTCCAATGTTTCCACTTCACTGTTTTAGTTGTGGCTACTTTTAGCACACTTGAAAGCTCACCCAGAGAAGCTTTCTTGAGAAAGGTTTCAACAACTGCTTTCTCAGCTTGAGAAGTTTCTTGGGAAGACACAATGTTAGGATTTGGCCTTTGATGGTGAACAAAGACCAAACACATTCGAAGCTGTGCATCTTTCACTTGGCGACTCCACTGGTTCGATATGAAGAAAATCCTTTCTCAGAGGTTTGCTCCTTTTAACTTTTCTTCTATTCCCGGTTTTCCTAATGATGTCCCTTCTTCGGATGAATGGGGCGATTATTTGCACATATTTAGAGAGCGTAAGGAGGACAACCCTACTCAACATCTCTGTGAGTTTTATGAACTCATGCATTAGTGGGAGATACATCATGAGGATGTATTATTGAAAATGTTCATGTTCTCGTTAGCAGAGGATGCTCGTAAATGGTATCATTCTTTACCCCCTGCTAGCATTTCTTCACTTGTAGAATTTCATGCAGCTTTCACTGCCTATTGTCAAAAGCTTTATCCCTTTGAGTTAATTTTTCATAATTGTTGTGAGGGATACAACAACTGTATACAAGATAGAGCTGCTTCTTACGTAGGCTGTGAGGATGATCCTAATGACTTGGATCACAAATCAATCCTTTCTCATCCCCATTCATCTGCATCATAGGAAGGTTACGAGAGTGATGGATGTCAGGAGGAAGAAGATTCTTTGGGCGAAATTAAGGAACTGATAAAATCTCTCTCTGCCCAACTGGATAGGTGGGAAGTTGAACGATACATAGAGGAGTTTCCAGTCCTTGAGGCAGATGTTCTTGGCAGCTCTTTTGAAGAGGATATTGAAGATTTCATAGCCGTAGAGACATTAGTTTATGCCCCTGAGGAGCCTGTTGTCTCAGATTTAAAGGAAGAAGCCATTGTGGAAGAGGACTGTTCTCTTTTTCTTCACAAGATTTCAAATGATGTATTTACATTTGGGATTGAAAAGGAGGATCTGGAGATCGTTCATTTTTTGCAAGATGAAGAAGTTTGGTGCTCACCCAGCTTTAAGGACTATTCAGTTGAGGAGCAGCAGAGCCCCACATCACAGATTGATGACCTGGGTAGCAGCCAACCCGTGTATGGAAACTATGAATCAAGTTCTGAGCTGGACACCCAGGACTTCCAAGAGCAGATTATAGAGCCTTCTCCTATGTTCACAAATGAAAGACATTGCGAGGAAATCAACCCCCCTGAGCAACAGATTGAAAAGAAGAGATTTTCCATAGGTCCTATCTATGATGATTATGACTCTGACCCTTGGGAAAGCCAAGAAGAGGAACCAGAAGAACTAGAGGAGCAGTCGAAGATGCAGTTTATAGACTGTGGAGAGCCAATCAATGATCAACAACTGCCTGAGAATTTTCAACCTATGTCAGTTGTCCACCCACCTGTGCTTACCATAGATATTCAACCACACATCCACAACTGTGTAGCAGAGGAGGTTGCTTGTCGCCAATTTTCTGGAGTTTGCCACTGGTCCTATGGGCCTGTGAAGGAATACATGGAGTTGCATTTCCTTTACAAATTGGAGCCGCCCTATTTCATCTCAACTTCATCCTGTAAGGAGGAGTTGAAGAGTGTAACCGTTCTGTTGTCATGGTTACACCACCTGTTTGTAATCATCGACAGAAGGAAAGAGCTTCCATTTAGGAAGTTACTTGATTGGTTATGGTGGAAATTTGCTTTCACCTAGCCCCGTGTACAAAGTATATTAGTATTAGGCTATACATAAATAATCTCTTTTGAGCATGTATGTTTATTTTTTTTTTCTTTTACTGTTACTTTTTGGCATGTATTTTCAGCAGGCTATATTGAACTTGACTCCATAGCCCAACAGAAAGGCGACTGGAACTGCAGAAAGAGTTCTTAGAGCATCACAGGGATGACTCTATCCCCCATGGAGCCCGATGTTAGCAAAATTTATTGTATAGGGGTGTTCTCCTCGATGGTTTGGGCCTTGGAGTGGTAAATGCAAAGCAGTGGGTTGAAAAACCCACTTATCCTAAGTTTTGGGCGCAAATGCACATCCGTTAAGCAACAGAAAAATCTGTGTGGCCGGGATCTGCGCACCCATATCTACAGTCGAGGTTGGATTCCGGAGCCCCCTCGCCATTCTACCTTTAAGGTGGAGGGGGCGGTCTGGAATTGAGCGCACAAGTTTGAGCGGCTAAGATTCAGGTGCTTGGATCTGTGGCTAAGAATGGATTCCAGACCCCCCTGCTTTTCTGCCTTTAATAAGGGGGGGGGTCTGGAATTAAAGGCTTAAAGAGGGCCCCCTTTTGTCACATCTCCTACTCCCTTCACTTACTGCCTTCCACCATGTGTCTTCCCCTGTCACATATCTTGCTCCTATTCTACCTTTCACTACCACCTACCCATCCTCCACTCTCCCCGTTGTCATGTTCCTTTTCCCTTTAGACCCTCTTACCCTCTAACACCTGTACCTCCATACTCCATGCCACTTCCACCTGTGTTGTGTCCCATTTCTTTGCCACCTAGTGCTTCAACCTCATCACCTCTTGTCTCACCCTCATCCACGTCCTCCATAGGGGTCACCTCACAGCAGTCCAACAAAGAAACATCCAAAGAAAAGTCGCCACGTCATTCGAGTACAGAGTTGGTCGAGGCCATTCCCAATCCCAAGGAAGCAGTTATTGTGGTAGTTGATGGTGGTTGAACGTCGTCTTCTTCCATAAATAGAAGGCCAGGAAAGGACCAGGCGCAGAGGCAGACTGACAGTCCATCCTGACAGAGATTGTGTCTGGCAAACAACTGCATGGGCAGTCTGCCCAAGGTCTGCATGTGCCGCCTGACAGAGAAGCTCCTCAACACCAAGAATTGAGTTCATGATATGATCGCACTTTCAGCGTCCGAGTCAGCTCCAAGTATATGTAGGCATTTTTACCATTTTGTTTAGTGTCGATGGTTGAGCTAGGCTCCCGATTGTAATGTTTTGATGAAGCACTGGTCGCTCTGGTTATGTATTGGCATTTGAGATTTCTTACTTTATGGATGTCAGCCTCTTTCCATATCTCTATTCACACTGTGTTAGAACATCTCGGAATTGGAGGATCTAGTCGAGTTGCGCTGTTATAGGATGATGTAGGTTTGATCACTGTAATAGTTGCAATGCTTCTAATTAGTCCTTGTGTTTTCTCTATGTTGAAATGGCTCAGAATTGGAGGATCCAGTCGAGTCACCTCTCAGTTCCTTGAAACTCTGGACCAAGAGGATCTTGTTTTTTGAGTTTTTCCTCCTCAAGCTGTCGAAGGCCTAATGCCCGAGGTAGTCTTGCTCACTCATCTCACCAAGTCTTCCCCCTGCTCATTTTACAATCAACTCACTGACGGAAGTTGGATCAAGACCTCCCTTGTTTTCTACATACCAGTCTTGGTTTCTTGCATTAAAGCCATACTTTTCTGGGTCTCTATCCATTAGACCACCCCCCATTAAATTATTCGTGACATAAAACTGATGGGCGTCGGACTCTGCTCCTGCTGCAATCTAGGAGTGACTTCTGACGCTAACACCTTCATCCCAACCACACCCTTACTCTGCCCCCTCCCCTCTTTGGCTCTCTCTCCTACTTCTACTCCTCTCTCCCCCTCACTCTATCTTGATCTCCCTCTCTGTCCCACTCACCCCCTCTTTCTCTATTTACCTCTCTCTACCTCCCTTCCATCCCTCTCCCCACTTCCTTTCACTCTCACTCTCTTTCTCTCTATCCCCCCTCTTTATTTCTCTCTCTCTCTCCCTCTCACACACTTTGTCTCCCTTTCTACCCTTATCTCCCTCTCCACTCTCTCTTCCTTTGATATACCCCTCTCTTTGACCATTACTTATCCACTTATATCACTCTTGTTTGTTCTCTCTCCTTCTCTCCCACTCCCTCTATATCTCCACCCTCTCCTCTCCCTCCCCCCGCTTCTTCTCACTCTCTCTCTCTCATTACCCCCTTCTCTATCTCCCTTTCTCTCTCCCTCTCATATTCTCACACAGATACTCTCTTTCTACCCTTGCTCTTTGTCTTCCTCTCTCCATCTCACACTCTCACTCTCTTCCCCTCTTTTTGTCTCCCTCTCCCCCCCTCTCTCTCTTTATCCCTCATTTTACCTCTCCCTCTCACTCTCTCTACCCCCTCCCTCCCTCTCTTTTACTCTCCATCTCACTCTCAACCTCTCTTCTTCTCTTCATGGCTCTCTCCCTTCCTCCCCTTCTTTCCCCCCTTTCTCCCCCTCACTTTGTATCCCCCTCCTGTAAATTCTAACCTTGTACAATGTCTACTGTAAACATATATTCATAAAAGAATAGAAAAGATACAATGGAAATTGCAAACATTACACAGAGATTTTTCCCCTGGAAACCCAAACAGGGAAAACTAGCATATATTATATTCATACATTGGGTTACATTTTTTCCAATACAATATACATATAGGAGCCAACGGCATCCAAAAAACCCTAACCCAATGACCTGGATTATTCCAAAAACCCTAATTCCTTAACCGAAAATAGAAAACCATCGAAAAAAAACCATGTGCTGAAAAAACACCTAAATATCATGTGGTCCCAGAAATATGTCGTCTCGGTAATATGTCGTCTCGAAAATATGTCGTCCCGGAAATATGTCGTCCCGGTGCGAATTTTTTTTTCGGGGGCACTGCCCCAGAACCCCTGTGCGGGGGGCTCCGCCCCCCTGCACCCCTCGAGGCGGGGCCTGGCGGCCCCCCCTCTAACCCCCCTACACGCCCAACACAGACACTCAGACACTACTACTTGTGCAAATAATATAACACATACCCAACATTCTCCCACTTGTTGTTTTCTTTGCACACAGGGGGTTACAGGGTTACATAATCAACAATCCAGGGCAGCAATGCCCATGGATCCTCTACACCAAGAGAACTTCTCGGTGCTCACAGATTTTGTTAATGAATCTGCAACATTCTTCAAAGTGTCCACCTTCATCAATGATACTTTCTTTTCTTCAATAATGTCTCTCACAAAGTGATATTGAATAGCATTTTTTCTTTGAATGATAAGCAGAGTTCTTTGCTAAGAAAATTGCACTCTGACTGTCACACTCTATCCTTACAGCTTCTTGTACCAACCCAATACCTGAACACAATATTTGTAACCATACTGCTTCCTTACTTGCATGAGTGGCTGCCATGTATTTAGATTCTGTAGTTGAAAGTGCCACTACAGCCTGTCTTTTGCTCATCCAACTTATTGCTCCTCCAAACAGGTTAAACACATACCCGCTTGTGGATCTCCTAAGATCCAAATCTCCAACCCAGTCTGCATCCACAAAGTCATGTATATTGACCACTTTGTCCAATCCTGGTCTTCCTTCGTAGCACAATCCATAGCTAGCAGTGCCACACAAATACCTGAAAACCCTTTTTACTGCTGTCCAATGCTCCTTCCCTAGTTTTGACATATACTTGCTCAAAACTCCCACTGCATGTGCAATGTCCGGTCTAGTACAGACCATTGCATACATCAAACTGCCAACTGCACTCGCATATG